>CM026400.1:52342814-52375314 GCA_014843695.1 Archivesica marissinica
ATATGTTATATGTAGATATGTTACACGTAGATATGTTATATGTAGATATGTTATATGTAGGTATGTTATATGTAGATATGTTATATGTAGATATGTTATATGTAGATATGTTATATGTAGGTATGTTACATGAAGATATGTTATATGTAGATATGCTACACGTAGATATGTTACACGTAGATATGTTACACGTGATATGTTACATGTAGATATGTTAAACGTAGATATGTTACATGTAGATATGTTATATGTAGATATGTTATATGTAGATATGTTACACGTAGATATGTTACATGTAGACATGTTACACGTAGATATGTTATATGTAGATATGTTACACGTAGATATGTTACACGTAGATATGTTACACGTAGATATGTTACACGTAGATATGCTGCATGCAGATATATTACACGTAGATATGTTACACGTAGATATGTTACACGTAGATATGTTACACGTAGATATGTTGCATGTAGATATGGTATATCTAGATATGTTATATGTAGATATGTTATATGTAGATATGTTACCCGTAGATATGTTACACGTAGATATGTTGCATGTAGATATGGTATATGTAGATATGGTATATGTAGATATGCTATATGTAGATATGTTACACGTAGATATGTTATATGTAGTTATGTTATATGTATATATGTTACATGTAGATAAGTTACATGTAGATATGTTACACGTATATATGTTACATGTAGATATGTTACACGTATATATGTTACATGTATATATGTTACACGTAGATAGGTTACATGTATATATGTTACACGTAGATATGCTAAATGTAGATATGTTACATGTCGATATGTTATATGTAGATATGTTACACGTAGATATGTTACACGTAGATATGTTACATGTAGATATGTTATATGTAGATATGTTACATGTAGATATGTTATATGTAGATATGTTACACGTAGATATGTTATATGTAGATATGTTATATGTAGGTATGTTACATGTAGATATGTTATATGTAGATATACTACACGTAGATATGTTACACGTAGATATGTTACACGTAGATATGTTACATGTAGATATGTTACATGTAGATATGTTACACGTAGATATATTACACGTATATATGTTATATGTAGATATGTTACATGTAGATATGTTATATGTAGATATGTTATATGTAGATATGTTACACATAGATATGTTACATGTAGATATGTTACATGTAGACATGTTACACGTAGATATGTTACATGTAGATATGTACACGTAGATATGTTACACGTAGATATGTTACATGTAGATATGTTACATGTATATATGTTACAAGTAGATATGTTATACGTACATATGTTACACGTAGGTATGTTACACGTAGATATGTTACACGTAGATATGTTACACGTATATATGTTACACATAGATATGATACACGTAGATATGTTAGATGTAGATATGTTAAACGTAGATATGTTACACATAGATATGTTACACGTAGATATGCTACATGTAGATATGTTACACGTAGATATGTTACATGTAGATATGCTACACGTAGATATGTTACATGTAGATATGTTATATGTAGATATGTTATATACACGTAGATATGTTACACGTAGATATGTTACATGTAGATATGTTACACGTATATATGTTACATGTATATATGTTACACGTAGATATGCTACATGTCGATATGTTACATGTAGATATGTTACATGTAGATATGTTACATGTAGATATGTTACACGTAGATATGTTATATGTAGTTATGTTATATGTAGATATGTTACATGTAGCTATGTTACACGTATATATGTTACACGTAGATATGTTACACGTAAATATGTTATATGTAGATATGCTACACGTAGATATGTTATATGTAGATATGTTACACCTAGATATGTTACATGTAGATATGGTATATGTAGATATGTTACACGTAGATGTGCTATATGTAGATATGTTACACGTAGATATGTTATATGTAGATATGGTATATGTAGATATGTTACACGTAGATATGTTATACGTAGATATGTTACATGTAGATATGTTACATGTAGATATGCTACATGTAGATATGTTACACGTAGATATGTTACACGTAGATATGTTACACTTAGATATGTTACATGTAGATATGTTACATGTAGATATGTTATATGTAGATATGCTACCCGTAGATATGTTACACGTAGGTATATTACATGTAGATATGTTATATGTAGATATGCTACACGTATATATGTTACATGTATATATGTTATTCGCAGATATGTTATACGTAGATATGTTACATGTAGATATGTTATATGTAGATATGTTACACGTAGATATGTTATATGTAGATATGTTTCACGTAGATATGTTATATGTAGATATGTTACACGTAGATATGTTACACATAGATATGTTACATGTAGATATGTTATATGTATATATGTTATATACACGTAGATATGTTACACGTAGATATGTTACACATAGATATGTTATATGTAGATATGTTACACGTATATATGGTATATGTAGATATGCTATATGTAGATATGTTACACGTAGATATGTTATATGTAGTTATGTTATATGTAATATGTTACATGTAGATATGCTACATGTAGATATAATACACGTATATATGTTACATGTAGATATGTTACACGTATATATGTTACATGTATATATGTTACACGTAGATATGTTACATGTAGATATGTTACACGTAGATATGTTATATGTAGATATGTCACATGTCGATATGTTATATGTAGATATGTTACATGTAGATATGTTATATGTAGATATGTTACACGTAGATATGTTACACGTAGATATGTTACACGTAGATATGTTACATGTAGATATGTTACACGTAGATATGTTACATGTAGATATGTTATATGTAGATATGCTACACGTAGATATGTTACACGTAGATATGTTACACCTAGATATGTTACATGTAGATATGTTCTACGTAGATATGTTATATGTAGATATGTTACAAGTAGATATGTTACATGTAGATATGTTACACGTAGATATGTTACATGTAGATATGTTACATGTAGATATGTTACACGTAGATATGTTACACGTAGATATGTTATATGTAGATATGTTATAAGTAGATATGTTACATGTAGATATGTTACATGTAGATATGTTATATGTAGATATGTTATATGTAGATATGTTACATGTAGATATATTACACGTAGATATGTTACACGTAGATATGTTATATGTAGATATATTATATGTAGTTATGTTACATGTAGATATGTTATATGTAGATATGCTACACGTAGATATGTTAAACGTAGATATGTTACACGTATATATGTTACATGTAGATATGTTACATGTAGATATGTTACACGTAGATATGTTACACGTAGATATTTTATATGTAGATATGTTACATGTAGATATGTTATATGTAGATATGTTATATGTAGATATGTTATATGTAGATATGTTACACGTAGATATGTTACATGTAGATATGTTACATGTAGACATGTTACACGTAGATATGTTGCATGTAGATATGTACACGTAGATATGTTACACGTAGATATGTTACATGTAGATATGTTACATGTAGATATGTTACAAGTAGATATGTTATACGTAGATATGTTGCACGTAGGTATGCTACACGTAGATATGTTACACGTAGATATGTTACACGTATATATGTTACAGGTAGATATGATACACGTAGATATGTTATATGTAGATATGATACACGTAGATATGTTACATGTAGATATGTTAAACGTAGATATTTTACACGTAGATATGTTACACTTAGATATGCTACATGTAGATATGTTACACGTAGATATGTTACATGTAGATATGTTACACGTAGATATGTTACATGTAGATATGTTATATGTAGATATGTTATATACACGTATATATGTTACACGTAGATATGTTACACGTATATATGTTATATGTAGATATGTTACACGTATATATGTTACATGTAGATATGTTACACATAGATATGTTTCATGTAGATATGTTACATGTAGATATGTTACACGTAGATATGTTACACGTAGATATGTTATATGTAGATATGTTACACACATATATGTTATATATAGATATGTTATATGTAGATATGTTATATGTAGATATGTTATATGTAGATATATTACACGTAGATATGTTACATGTAGATATGTTACACGTATATATGTTACATGTAGATATGCTACACGTATATATGTTACATGTATATATGTTACACATAGATATGCTACATGTAGGTATGTTACATGTAGATATGTTATATGTAGATATGCTATATGTAGATATGTTATATGTAGGTATGTTACATGTAGATATGTTATATGTAGATATGCTACACGTAGATATGTTACACGTAGATATGTTACACGTAGATATGTTACATGTAGATATGTTACACGTAGATATGTTACATGTAGATATGTTATATGTAGATATGTTATATGTAGATATGTTACACGTAGATATGTTACATGTAGATATGTTATATGTAGATATGTTATATGTAGATATGTTACACGTAGATATCTTACATGTAGACATGTTACACGTAGAGATGTTATATGTAGATATGTTACACGTAGATATGTTACATGTAGATATGTTATATGTAGATATGTTACATGTAGATATGTTACACATAGATATTTTACATGTAGATATGTTATATGTAGATTTGTTACATGTAGATATGTTACAAGTAGATATGTTACATGTAGATATGTAATATGTAGATATGTTACATGTAGATATGTTACACGTAGATATGTTACACGTAGATATGTTACACGTAGATATGTTACACGCAGATATGTTACACGTAGATATGTTACACATTTATATGTTACACGTAGATATGTTACACGTAGATATGTTATATGTAGATATGTTACACGTAGATATGTTACACGTATATATGTTACACGCAGATATGTTACAGGTAGATATGTTAAATGTAGATATGTTACATGTAGATATGTTACATGTAGATATGTTACATGTAGATATGTTACATGTAGATATGTTACACGTAGATATGTTACACGTATATATGCTACATGTAGATATGTTACACATAGATATGTTACACGTAGATATGTTATATGTAGATATGTTACATGTAGATATATTATATGTAGATATGATACATGTAGATATGTTATATGTAGATATGTTACACGTAGATATGTTATATGTAAATATGTTATATGTAGATATGTTATATGTAGATATGTTATATGTAAATATGTTATATGTAGATATGTTACATGTAGATATGTTATATGTAGATATGTTATATGTAAATATGTTATATGTAGATATGTTACATGTAGATATGTTATATGTAGATATGTTATATGTAGATATGTTATATATAGATATGTTACACGTAGATATGCTACACGTAGATATGTTACACGTAGATATGTTATATGTAGATATGTTTCATGTAGATATGTCACACGTAGATATGTTGCATGTAGATATGTTATATGTAGATATGTTACACGTAGATAAGTTACACGTAGATATGCTACACGTAGATATGTTACACGTAGATATGCTGCATGCAGATATATTACACGTAGATATGTTACACGTAGATATGTTACACGTAGATATGTTACACGTAGATATGTTGCATGCAGATATGGTATATGTAGATATGTTATATGTAGATATGTTATATGTAGATATGTTACCCGTAGATATGTTACACGTAGATATGTTGCATGTAGATATGGTATATGTAGATATGGTATATGTAGATATGCTATATGTAGATATGTTACACGTAGATATGTTATATGTAGATATGTTATATGTAGATATGCTACACGTAGATATGTTACACTTAGATATGTTACACGTAGATATGTTACATGTAGATATATTATATTTAGATATGTTACATGTAGATATGTTACATGTAGATATGTTATATGTAGATATGTTATATGTAGATATGCTATATGTAGATATGTTATATGTAGTTATGTTATATGTATATATGTTACATGTAGATATGCTACATGTAGATATAATACACGTATATATGTTACATGTAGATATGTTACACGTATATATGTTACATGTATATATGTTACACGTAGATATGTTACATGTAGATATGTTACACGTAGATATGTTATATGTAGATATGTTACACGTAGATATGTTACACGTAGATATGTTATATGTAGATATGTTACATGTAGATATGTTATATGTAGATGTTATATGTAGATATGTTATATGTAGATATGTTACACGTAGATATGTTACATGTAGATATGTTACATGTAGACATGTTACACGTAGATATGTTACATGTAGATATGTACACGTAGATATGTTACACGTAGATATGTTACATGTAGATATGTTATACGTAGATATGTTACATGTAGATATGTTAAATGTAGATATGTTACACGTAGATATGTTACACGTAGATATGTTATATGTAGATATGTTACACGTATATATGTTATATATAGATATGTTATATGTAGATATGTTATATGTAGATATGTTATATGTATATATGTTACATGTAGATATATTACACGTAGATATGTTACATGTAGATATGTTACACGTATATATGTTACATGTAGATATGTTACACGTATATATGTTACATGTATATATGTTACACGTAAATATGCTACATGTAGATATGTTACATGTAGATATGTTACACGTAGATATGTTATATGTAGCTATGTTATATGTAGATATGTTACACGTAGATATGTTACACTTAGATGTGTTATATGTAGATATGCTACACCTAGATATGTTACACGTAGATATGTTATATGTAGATATGTTACACGTAAATATGTTATATGTAGATATGTTACACGTAGATATGCTACATGTAGATATGTTACACGTATATATGTTACATGTAGATATGTTACACGTATATATGTTACATGTATATATGTTACACGTAGATATGCTACATGTAGATATGTTACATGTAGATATGTTACATGTAGATATATTATATTTAGATATGTTACATGTAGATATGTTACATGTAGATATGTTATATGTAGATATGTTATATGTAGATATGCTATATGTAGATATGTTATATGTAGTTATGTTATATGTATATATGTTACATGTAGATATGCTACATGTAGATATAATACACGTATATATGTTACATGTAGATATGTTACACGTATATATGTTACATGTATATATGTTACACGTAGATATGTTACATGTAGATATGTTACACGTAGATATGTTATATGTAGATATGTTACACGTAGATATGTTACACGTAGATATGTTATATGTAGATATGTTACATGTAGATATGTTATATGTAGATGTTATATGTAGATATGTTATATGTAGATATGTTACACGTAGATATGTTACATGTAGATATGTTACATGTAGACATGTTACACGTAGATATGTTACATGTAGATATGTACACGTAGATATGTTACACGTAGATATGTTACATGTAGATATGTTATACGTAGATATGTTACATGTAGATATGTTAAATGTAGATATGTTACACGTAGATATGTTACACGTAGATATGTTATATGTAGATATGTTACACGTATATATGTTATATATAGATATGTTATATGTAGATATGTTATATGTAGATATGTTATATGTATATATGTTACATGTAGATATATTACACGTAGATATGTTACATGTAGATATGTTACACGTATATATGTTACATGTAGATATGTTACACGTATATATGTTACATGTATATATGTTACACGTAAATATGCTACATGTAGATATGTTACATGTAGATATGTTACACGTAGATATGTTATATGTAGCTATGTTATATGTAGATATGTTACACGTAGATATGTTACACTTAGATGTGTTATATGTAGATATGCTACACCTAGATATGTTACACGTAGATATGTTATATGTAGATATGTTACACGTAAATATGTTATATGTAGATATGTTACACGTAGATATGCTACATGTAGATATGTTACACGTATATATGTTACATGTAGATATGTTACACGTATATATGTTACATGTATATATGTTACACGTAGATATGCTACATGTAGATATGTTACATGTAGATATGTTACATGTAGATATGTTACATGTAGATATGTTACACGTAGATATGTTACATGTAGATATGTTACACTTAGATATGTTACACGTAGATATGTTACACGTAGATATGTTACACGTATATATGTTACACGTAGATATGTTATATGTAGATATGTTATATGTAGTTATGTTATATGTAGATATGTTACATGTAGATATGTTACACTTATTTATGTTACACGTAGATATGTTACACGTATATATGTTATATGTAGATATGCTAAACGTAGATATGTTATATGTAGATATGTTACACGTATATATGTTATATGTAGATATGGTATATGTAGATATGTTATATGTAGATATGCTACACGTAGATATGTTATATGTAGATATGTTACATGTATATATGTTATATGTATATATGTTACACGTAGATATGTTATACGTAGATATGATACATGTAGATATGTTACATGTAGATATGTTACACGTAGATATGTTATATGTAGATATGTTATATGTAGATATGTTACACGTAGATATGTTACGTGTAGATATGTTACACGTAGATATATTACACGTAGATATGTTACATGTAGATATGTTATATGTAGTTATGTTATATGTAGATATGTTACATGTAGATATGTTACACGTAGATATGTTAAACGTAGATATGTTACACATATATATGTTATATGTAGATATGCTACACGTAGATATGTTATATGTAGATATGTTACACGTAGATATGTTACATGTAGATATGGTATATGTAGATATGTTACACGTAGATATGTTATATGTATATATGTTACACGTAGATATGTTATATGTAGATATGGTATATGTAGATATGTTACACGTAGATATGTTATACGTAGATATGTTACATGTAGATATGTTACATGTAGATATGCTACATGTAGATATGTTACACGTAGATATGTTACATGTAGATATGTTACATGTAGATATGTTATATGTAGATATGCTACCCGTAGATATGTTACACGTAGGTATGTTACATGTACATATGTTATATGTAGATATGCTACACGTAGATATGTTATATGTAGATATGTTACAGGTAGATATGTTACACGTAGATATGTTACATGTAGATATGTTACACCTAGATATGTTACACGTAGATATGTTACATGTAGATATGTTATATGTAGATATGTCATATGTAGATATGTTACACGTAGATATGTTACATGTAGATATGTTATATGTAGATATGTTATATGTATATATGTTACACGTAGATATGTTATATGTAGATATGTTACATGTAGATATGTTACACGTAGATATGTTACACGTAGATATGTTACATGTAGATATGTTACATGTAGATATGTTATATGTAGATATGCTACCCGTAGATATGTTACACGTAGGTATGTTACATGTAGATATGGTATATGTAGATATGTTACATGTAGATATGTTATATGTAGATATGCTACACGTAGATATGTTACATGTATATATGTTACACGTAGATATGTTACATGTAGATATGTTACATGTAGATATGTTATATGTAGATATGTTATATGTAGATATGTTATATGTAGATATGTTATATGTAGATATGTTACACGTATATATGTTACACGTAGATATGTTATATGTAGATATGGTATATGTAGATATGTTACATGTAGATATGTTACACGTAGATATGTTATATGTAGATATGTTATATGTAGATATGGTATATGTAGATATGTTATATGTAGATATGGTATATGTAGATATGTTACATGTAGATATGTTACACGTAGATATGTTACACGTATATATGTTACATGTAGATATGTTACACGTAGATATGTTATATGTAGATATGTTACATGTAGATATGTTATACGTAGATATGTTACATGTTTGTTCAACAATATAGTTGGTATTCAGTGTCTCACACATCAATATTTTACAAGTAGTAACATTCATTTAGTTAATTAATATCGTTTCTTTTAATTGTTGCTAAATAAATATATTTAGCTAAATTGATAAGTTTGCTTTTTGGTGTTGAATTCATGAGTGTTGTAAACGTATTAATGGTTGGCCATGAACACTACTATCTAGGTAAATATATATTTCTTATATCATTATAATAAGGACAAACTAATAAGAAATGATATTCTGATTCTACTTGATGCATATTACATGTTGAGCACACTCTTGAATTTCTTTCAATGTTTCGAAATCTTCCTTCTTCTATTGTCAATTTATGGACTGAACATCGAAATCTAGATAACGCAGTCCGATGTTTCATATTATCAACACAACTTAAATATGTTTCTTGCTTGAATTCAGTCTTAAATATATTATAACTTTCTAATATAGAAAAGGAACGTAATTGCTGTAGATAGTATCTATTCTATTCTTTGTACAACCATATTTACTTCTATATTACTAACATTTTCCTTGTTCCACAAATATGCATAACCCAGTTCTGACAACATATTTTTAACATTAATTGACCAGTTATTTACAAGATTTCCGTTTGCATCAGATAACAACATCATTCTGTATAGCAAGGAATTAATGAACAACTTGTCCCGAACAAGAACAGCCTGTTTCCCTTCCCTACGGGCTTCGCGCATTTTGGGAACCAGTTCACGTCTACGTTGCTGCACTTCTTTTTGTGGAAGTCGTGATAGCGCAGTGGATGCGCGTTCGCTTCAGGTGCGAAAGGTCCGGAGTTCGAGCCCCACTGGAGTCGTTACGATTGTGCCCTTAGGCAAGGCATTTAAATTCCACGTTGCCTCTTCTCTCTCCCCCGTGGCGATGGATTCCATCAGGAATGAGGTCTCGAGAGTGATTTATATAAGTTGAAATAACTTGTTTCGCAATCGAGCTAAAATAAATTTGTATAAACTACTACTTCTGGGGGAAATTGATCACTTACGTTATATGGTGTCGGATAGAGATTTGCGCCCTTCAATGAGTGTTTAACTGTTATTTTGGAATCGGTATCGGACTTGGCTACTATAGGACGTGTCTTTCTATTGTCATATGGTGTGATGCGGTGGGCTTTGTCCATTTTTAGAGTATTTATTCTCTGGGTGGGGAATATTTAACACCTGCTGGCAAAACTGATTAACCTTCGCAGTGCAATCGTCCGTCAAGATTGTAGGTTGCACTTCCTCCTCGTCCATTACAGTAGTCTGAGCATTACTAGAATCATCGGGTGCACTCTCTCCAGTTGTAGGCACGGTGCTAACTGGCTCCACCCGGGTTGGTGAAACTATGACGGGACTGGACGTCATAACCCGACACGGGTCCCTCCGGAATACCGAAAAATAACAGATTGTCACGCATAGAACGACATTTTATATCAATAATGGAATCATTCATACTTTCATTAGATTTCATTAGAGCAGCATTCTCAGATTGCAGCTTCTTAACTTCTTTGTCAATTTTTTGAAGATTATCATGGCTAACGGTCGTGCACTTTGATATTGTTTCATATTGCCCACTCACGAATGTTTGCCCTCGTTCCAGTTCGCACACTTTTATAGTGATATCATTAAACCTGGCCATTAGATCAGTCACTAGTGCCTGTATTTTATCAAGCTGGCCTAATTTCTTGTCAATATGTTCTAGTTTTTGTAGTGCGATCTGTAATGTGTCATGATTTATACTGCTTTGCTGGGGGCAATATCGGTGATCCTGGATTCAACATACCTGCATTCATGAGTTGGGGGTACTGATATACTGGGGGTACTGGTATACTGGGGGTACTGGTATACTGGGGGGTACTGGTATACTGGGGGTACTGATATACTGGGGGTACTGGTATACTGGGGGTACTGGTATAATGGGGGTACTGGTATACTGGGGGTACTGATATACTGGGGGTACTGGTATACTGGGGGTACTGATATACTGGGGTACTGGGGGTACTGATATACTGGGGGTACTGGGGGTACTGATATACTGGGGTACTGATATACTGGGGGTACTGGTATACTGGGGGTACTGGGGGTACTGATATACTGGGGGTACTGATATACTGGGGGTACTGATATACTGGGAGTACTGGTATACTGGGGGTACTGGCGGTACCGATATACTGGCGGTACCGATATACTGGGGGTACTCATATACTGGGAGTACTGATATACTGGGGGTACTGATATACTGGGAGTACTGATATACTGGGGGTACTGATATACTGGGGGTACCGATATACTGGGGGTACCGATATACTGGGAGTACTGATATACTGGGGGTACCGATATACTGGGGGTACTGATATACTGGGGGTACTGATATACTGGCGGTACCGATATACTGGGGGTACTGGTATACTGGGGGTACTGGTATACTGGGGGTACTGGCATACTGGGGGTACTGGTATACTGGGGGTACTGCTATACTGGGACTGATATACTGGGAGTACTGATATACTGGGGGTACTGATATACTGGGGGTACTGATATACTGGGAGTACTGATATACTGGGGGTACTGATATACTGGGGGTACTGGTATACTGGGGGTACTGGAGGTACCGATATACTGGCGGTACCGATATACTGGCGGTACCGATATACTGGGGGTACTGGGGGTACTGATATACTGGGGGTACTGGGGGTACTGGTATACTGGGGGTACTGGCGGTACCGATATACTGGCGGTACCGATATACTGGGGGTACTGGTGGTACTGATATACTGGGGGTACTGGTATACTGGGGGTACTGGTATACTGGGGGTACTGGTATACTGGGGGTACTGGTATACTGGGGTACTGGTATACTGGGGGTACTGGGGGTACTGGTATACTGGGGGTACTGGTATACTGGGGGTACTGGTATAATGGGGGTACTGGTATACTGGGGGTACTGATATACTGGGGGTACTGGTATACTGGGGGTACTAGTATACTGGGGGTACTGGTATACTGGGGGTACTGGTATACTCGGAGTACTAGTATACTGGGGGTACTGGTATACTGGGGGTACTGATATACTGGGGGTACTGGTATACTGGGGGTACTGATATACTGGGGGTACTGGTATACTGGGGGTACTGGTATACTGGGGGTACTGGTATACTGGGGGTACTGGTATACTGGGGGTACTGGTATACTGGGGGTACTGATATACTGGGGGTACTGATATACTGGGGGTACTGGTATACTGGGGGTACTGGGGGTACTGGTATACTGGGGGTACTGGGGGTACTGGGGGTACTGGGGGTACTGGGGGTACTGGTATACTGGGAGTACTGGTATACTGGGGGTACTGGGGGTACTGGGGGTACTGATATACTGGGGGTACTGGTATACTGGGAGTACTGGTATACTGGGGGTACTGGGGGTACTGGGGGTACTGATATACTGGGAGTACTGGTATACTGGGGGTACTGGGGGTACTGGGGGTACTGGGGGTACTGGTATACTGGGGGTACTGGTATACTGGGGGTACTGGGGGTACTGGGGGTACTGGTATACTGGGGGTACTGGGGGTACTGGGGGTACTGGGGGTACTGGGGGTACTGGTATACTGGGAGTACTGGTATACTGGGGGTACTGGGGGTACTGGGGGTACTGATATACTGGGAGTACTGGTATACTGGGGGTACTGGGGGTACTGAGGGTACTGATATACTGGGAGTACTGGTATACTGGGGGTACTGGGGGTACTGGTATACTAGGGGTACTGGTATACTAGGGGTACTGATATACTGGGGGTACTGGTATACTGGGGGTACTGGGGGTACTGGGGGTACTGGGGGTACTGGGGGTACTGGTATACTGGGAGTACTGGTATACTGGGGGTACTGGGGGTACTGGGGGTACTGATATACTGGGGGTACTGGTATACTGGGAGTACTGGTATACTGGGGGTACTGGGGGTACTGATATACTGGGAGTACTGGTATACTGGGGGTACTGGGGGTACTGAGGGTACTGATATACTGGGAGTACTGGTATACTGGGGGTACTGGGGGTACTGGTATACTAGGGGTACTGGTATACTAGGGGTACTGATATACTGGGGGTACTGATATACTGTGAGTACTGGTATACTGGGGGTACTGGTATACTGGGGGTACTGGTATACTGGGGGTACTGGTATAATGGGGTACTGATATACTGGGGGTACTGGTATACTGGGGGTACTGGTATACTGGGGGTACTGATATACTGTGGGTACTGATATACTGGGGGTACTGGTATACTGGGGGTACTGATATACTGGGGGTACTGATATACTGGGGGTACTGGTATACTGGGGGTACTGATATACTGTGGGTACTGATATACTGGGGGTACTGGTATACTGGGGGTACTGATATATACTGGGGGTACTGATATACTGGGGGTACTGGGGGTATGGTATACTGGGGGTTATACTGACTGATATACTGGGGGTACTGGTATATACTGATATACTGGGGTACTGGTATACTGGGGGTACTGGTATACTGTGGGTACTGATATACTGGGGGTACTGGTATACTGGGGGTACTGATATACTGGGGGTACTGATATACTGGGGGTACTGGTATACTGGGGGTACTGATATACTGGGGGTACTGGGTACTGATATACTGGGGGTACTGGTATACTGGGGGTACTGGTATACTGGGGGTACTGATATACTGGGACTGTATACTGATATACTGTGGGTACTGATATACTGGGGGTACTGGTATACTGGGGGTACTGGTATACTGGGGGTACTGGGGGTACTATACTGGGGGTACTGTATACTGGGGGTACTATACTGGGGGGTACTGATATACTGGGGGTATACTGGGGGTACTGATATACTGGGGGTACTGATATACTGGGGGTACTGGTATACTGGGGGTACTGGGGGTACTGATATACTGGGGGTACTGGTATACTGGGGGTACTGATATACTGGGGGTACTGGGGGTACTATACTGGGGGTACTGATATACTGGGGGTACTGGTATACTGGGGGTACTGGTATATACTGGGGGGGTAATGGGGGTACTATACTGGGGGTACTGATATACTGGGGGTACTGGTATACTGGGGGTACTGGTATACTGGGGGTACTGTATACTGGGGGTACTGATACTGGGGGTACTGGTATACTGGGGGTACTGATATACTGGGGGTACTGGTACTGATATACTGGGAGTACTGGTATACTGGGGGTACTGGTATACTGGGGGTAATGGTATACTGGGGGTACTGATATACTGGGGGTAATGGTATACTGGGGGTAATGGTATACTGGGGGTAATGGTATACTGGGGGTACTGATATACTGGGGGTACTGGTATACTGGGGGTACTGATATACTGGGGTACTGGTACTGGATACTGGGGGTACTGATATACTGGGGGTACTGATATACTGGGGGTACTGGTATACTGGGGGTACTGATATACTGGGGGTACTGGTATACTGGGGGGTACTGGTACTGGGGGTACTGGGGGGTACTGGTACTGGGGGTACTGGTATACTGGGGGTACTGGTATACTGGGGGTACTGGTATACTGGGGGTACTGGGGGGGTACTGATATACTGGGGGTACTGGTATACTACTGGGGGTACTGTATACTGGGGGTACTGGTATACTGGGGGTACTGGGGGGGTACTGGGGGGGTACTGGTATACTGGGGGTACTGGTATACTGGGTACTGGTACTGGGGGTACTGGTATACTGGGGGTACTGGGGGTACTGATACTGGGGGTACTGGTATATACTGGGGGTACTGGGGGTACTACTGGGGGTACTGGTATACTGGGGGTACTGATATACTGGGGGTACTGATATACTGGGGGGTACTGACTATACTGGGGGTACTGATATACTGGGGTACTGGTACTATACTGGGGGTACTGATATACTGGGGGTACTGATATACTGGGGGTACTGATATACTGGGGGTACTGATATACTGGGGGGGTACTGATATACTGGGGGTACTGATATACTGGGGGTACTGGTATACTGGGTACTGGTACTGATATACTGTACTGGGGTACTACTGATGATACTGGGGGTACTGATATACTGGGGTACTGTATACTGGGGGTACTGGGGGTACTGGTACTGACTGGTATACTGGTATACTGGGGGTACTGGGGGTACTGATATACTGGGGTACTGATATACTGATATACTGGGGGTACTGGGGGGGTACTGGGGGTATACTGGGGGTACTGGGATATATACTGGGGGTACTGATATACTGGGGGTACTGATATACTGGGGGTACTGATATACTGGGGGTACTGATATACTGGGGGTACTGGGGGTACTGGATGGGGACTGGGGGTACTGATATACTGGGGGTACTGATATACTGGGGGTACTGATATACTGGGGGTACTGGTATACTGGGGGTACTGATATACTGGGGGTACTGATATACTGGGGGTACTGATATACTGGGGGGGGGGATATACTGGTATACTGGGATATACTGGTATGGTATACTGGGGTACTGGTACTGATATACTGGGGGATATACTGGGGGTACTGGTATACTACTGGTATTACTGAATCCTGATGTGGGTACTGGTATACTGGGGGTACTGATATACTGGGGGTACTGATATACTGGGGTACTTGGGGGTACTGATATACTGGGGGTACTGATATACTGGGGGTACTGATATACTGGGAGTACTGGTATACTGGGGGTACTGATATACTGGGGGTACTGATATACTGGGGGTACTGATATACTGGGGTGACAGGGTTGGGGAAACAGTTTCATTTTTACGCTTTCTACCCATTTAATCCATTTAATTTAATCCAGAATCCATAACATACAGATTAAACATCATGTGAGCTCTATTTTATCATTATTGTGTTTATAATATTCACTTTTATGTAAAATGTTCACAATTTTGGAAATAAACCGCCATACTTTCCGCGCATGCGCAGAAGATCAATAAGTAATATATTGGGATGGGGAAAAACAACGTCGTAATATGGAAATAATTACGCTATTTTTAAACGGAATAGAGGCTTTTGATTGGTTTACAAACTAGGGCAAGCTGTAACAATATCTAATATTGTTATCCGACAATAGAAATGGTACTACAGGTTTCGCAGCATTTGGTCAGTGTGTGGCTGTTATATGAACCACAGTTGTGCGATACACACGAGTACTGCCTGTCACCATATTCACATCCTGCAACAAATAAAACTCGAGATATCAAGTGAGCGAATGAGTGAGTTTGGGGTTTAACGGCACATCAGCACAGTTCCGGATATATCGCACCGGTTTCGTATATTGTATTCTAGATTGATATTAACATAAATGTAACGTAAAGGGTTTGTTTATTATATAATAATGTCACCCCTATTGAAATGGCCAGTCATTATTGACTTATGAGACCTTTTTATGAAGAGGAAAGTTATTTTAAGCAAACGACAGTAACCTATTGGCCAGGAGGCTCCAGCCCCTAATAATATATGTGTAGTAGAGCAGTACAATTCTATATTCTACTACTAAGGGGTGATTTCTTTCTAATTTCAGTGATATAGTATAGTAATTCAAACCGATAGTGTCGGATAGCTCTTTCTTCCACGTAACTTTATACTGTTTTTGATGAATGTGCTAAATCTGCACACAGTCAATCAATATGTGTTTCGCATTTATAGAGGAGTGGCATGGTATAGACCATGGTGGGTCCTCTCTTTTAAATAGAATGAATGAGTGAAACGGGTATGTTCAAGTCTAAGTAGTGGCATTACTGTTTCCTTTCTCACGATTGGAGTGATAAACAGAAGATGATTCACTAATATTTGGATTAATTAACCGACAGTCCATGTTGTTTGCCACGTTTGAAGAAATGCAAGCAAATATCCGGTTGGCTAGCATCAGTGTATGGCATCTTATAATGTGTGCATTCTAGATTAATTGCATCGTTTTCACATTCACCAGCCTCGTTTCCACGAATAACAAATACGACACAGTCTGACTTGATTTAGGAGTTTAAAGTTGCACCAACAGATATATTTCTTTATTTATAGAAGGTGACCTAATTAGTTCTGAACTAATCTTCCTTAGGCCCTTCAAATCTTCCTTAGGGCCCTCACAACTTGTTTAGGAATATGCCAATATATATTATCAGGAGGGCAGCGAAATAATGTCTGGAAAACATCGTTCTGTTTTATTCTATACGTCTAGAGGACACAGAAAACGCACACCTACATTATATGATTATTATTCCATGAAAACGAAATACGAAGGAGTCCATCAAAGGTATATGACATTTTTATTACAAAACACAAACTGAACAACTAAAAATATTCCAACTTTTTTAAAACTATGTATTTATATAGTTGTTGCGTTTTCATGTACACACACTTGTCTGGAGTGTGCATTTTCTATGTCCTCTAGTATATGTTTGTTTGTGTTTTGTTTTTTTACGTTAAACTTTAAAGTCGCGTCAGTAACTTAGGTCATATGGCGACTTGCCAGCTAATAGTGGTGGAGAAAGACCCCGGATGTCCCTCTGAACAGGATATTTGATTAGGATCTATGTTGTTCACTATTCAGCCACGTGCTTTAGCTCCACTATCCGAACACAATGTTTGCAAAAAGTGATTTTATCTGCCGCTATCGTGCAAAGGGTAAAATAGTATACAAGTCTTCTTCTCGAAATAATGTGGTCTATATTATTTTTGCGTGCCCCTTCCTACCCTCCTTACCCCATGAGAAGTAAACTATAATCACCGGCTTACCAACATGCGCGTTGTTTTTGTATTTGTTGCAGGATTCACAGCAGAGGTGTGCGTTATGTCCTAAATAGCATGTATGTCTGTATGTCGATGATACAACGTTCCGGAGACACCAGTCACTCTTGTCGCCGTATTCACAACCTTATAAACCACGTGATACGTTGTACAAAATACTAGTTAAGCAAATCTGTAGACCAGTGGTTAACACGTTAGACTGGTAAACCAGGGATCGCAGGTTTGATTCACAGTCTGAACCTAATACATTAACAGTCTTTCAGATGGGACTTTAAACTGAGGTCTCGTGTAAGTTGTTTACACCGTTCACGTAAAAGAACGTTATGTTGTATGATTTGTTTCCAAATATTTACAACATAAACTGAGTCTTATGACTAATACACACACCCTTCATCAACAAATTTATATAATAATGCGTGACACAACACGTGCATCATGTAAACAGATGTGTTATCAATGATCACAGGGTGTTCGTGCATATTTACCATGCACAGAGGTATAACGTTATTAAGCACGCTAGGATACCTATTTACAAGAATCTTATATACCCTATTGACAACGTTTGCTGAAATGTATAATGACTACCTAGAAGCACATGCTGGATATCGAAAGACCATTGATACCATCTTTAGTTAGCGAAACAAGCTTTAACAACTTATATTAATCACTCTCGTTGGCGCGTATGAAAGCGTGAGTGTGGTCATTTGTGTGGGAGGAAACCGGAGTACCCGGAGAAAAAGCCCACCTGTCCGATCTGGAGAGCACCGTACCATCTCACATACTTTCCGGTCCGAGGATCGAACCCGGGTTGCATTGGTGAGAAGCGTTACATATAAATGATATTTAGAGCATTTGAGCTTTGAAACTACCTCGGGAGTACTAGAGGTAAGTGGTGCCGTTTATTATAAGTACCATTTAATATTGATATTATGAAAGCAGGTTCGATCCCCCGTCTGACTCCAATAATATTAACAGTCTTTCAAATGGGACAGAACACTAAGGTCTCATGTAAGTGTTGTACACCGTGCACGTAAAAGAACCAGAGGAAACTCTGGGATGGGTCTCTGTCTGTATCATTGCACTATCCTCCGAAATCTAATATGACTATATAAATCTCTTCCGGAGGCGTAGCTCATATGGGCAACCGATAGCGACGATAAATAAACGTGAAACACACACTATTATGAAAGTCTACGTTCCTAAACTGTTAGTAGTATATGGACCACTTCATCAGCAAACACTGGCGCCATCAGTATATCTAAAGGGGTACCTGTGACATTCCTGAGTACGGAGTTGCAAGCGGTGCAGCATAGTTTGGAAGTGACGTCGTCATAGCAAAGCCAATGATTTCGTGGATGTTTTATGTCGTCGCATGTCATACCGTTCCATACCACGCCCTTCTGGTCACCCCATGGGCAGTTTTCTAAACATAGTTGTTTAAATTTAAAAAATGGCGATGGCTACAGATATATTTAGATTGTTTTTCAGTTAAATATAGAAGTAAACTTGAACTAATATAGCAAATTATTCACGTTATCCCATCGTACTCAACTCCATTCCGAATGTATAGATAGTTTATTTTCAAATTCAGTAAGCCAGAGGCCCATGTGAAAATACAACAAACATAAACATAGCTATAATACAATGACGCAACAAGAAGACAATGAAATAACACACGGCATACAATATACATTCAATCATAAATCAAGGCATTAATGTGTGTAATGGCTATATAGATAATCATTATCAGTTAAAGAATCGTTCGTACATTTCTAGTTTCGTACAACGCCCAAAATATACGTGTACATAGTCATAAGGAGAAGGTGTTTAACTCATAAGGAGAAGGTGTTTAACTATACAACCACCTAGTTGGGTATTATCTTCATTGATGCGTTGCATATATATAATAATAATGTCCATTGTTGTTTAATATTGGAGTATTACATTAAATCATATGCATAAATGTACGAAATTAATTAGAAAGATCTTGTTAACATAAGTTATATCTTACAATCTGTACAACAAGTTTACGACTTGTGCGTTCGCTTCAGGTGCGAAAGGTTCGGAGTTCGAGCCCCGCTGGAGCCGTTACGATTGTGCCCTTAGGCAAGGCATTTAAAGTCCACGTTGCCTCTTCTCTCTCCCTCGTGGCGATGGATTCCATCAGGAATGAGGTCTCGAGAGTGATTAATATAAGTTGTAAGAACTTGTTTCGCAATCGAGCTAAAATAAATGGGTATAAACTAAGTTTACGACATTGTTTGGTTTATGCTTGGCCTTTTTTATTCTCATTGGCTCACGGATTATACATTTTTGTCACTCTCGCCCACATGATCGCCCGTCTGACCATAATAAATTAACAGTCTTTCAGATGGGACGTTAAACCGAGGTCTCGTGTCGGTGCTTTACACCGTGTACGTAAAAGAACCAGAGGAGACTCTGGAATGGGTCTCTGTCTGTATCATTGCACTATCCTCCAACATTCTTAAATGACTAATCTCTTCAGGAGGCGTCGCTCACATGGGCAACCGGTAGCGACGATAAATAAACGTAAAAACAAAAACAAAAAAACAAACAAACAAATTCAGTTAATAGTATAATTTCATAGCATCGTATTGCCATCCTAAATATATATGTATATACATATAAACTGCCGACAAAACTTTTGCGAACAAACAAATATCTATCAATTTGAACGTCTAATACAATGCGTACATTAAGATGCATCAGAGTGCGCCATCGACGTTCTAGGATTCAAACAAGCTCCAGACCCCTCAAGCACCACGGTGATTATTCTATTATTCGGGGCGACACATTCAGAAACGCTAGATACACCCCTGTTAGGGTAATTATATAACGCTAGATACACCCCTGTTAGGGTAATTATATAGCGCTAGATACACCCCTGTTAGGGTAATTATATAACGCTAGATACACCCCTGTTAGGGTAATTATATAACGCTAGATACACCCCTGTTAGGGTAATTATATAACGCTAGATACACCCCTGTTAGGGTAAGTATATAACGCTAGATACACCCCTGTTAGGGTAATTATATAACGCTAGATACACCCCTGTTAGGGTAATTATATAACGCTAGATACACCCTGTTAGGGTAAATACCCCCTGTTAGGGTAATTATATAACGCTAGATACACCCCTGTTAGGGTAATTATATAACGCTAGATACACCCTGTTAGGGTAATTATATAACGCTAGATACACCCCTGTTAGGGTAATTATATAACGCTAGATACACCCCTGTTAGGGTAATTATATAACGCTAGATACACCCTGTTAGGGTAATTATATAACGCTAGATTTTAAGACGACATTTTGTACACAAAGATATAGAAATAATTTGTACACAAACAAAATATCATACCCGGGATCATTGGGGCAGAGTTATTATGCACGCATACGCCATTCTTACACCACTGAATGAAGACAATTATATACATGTGTATATTATATTAAAGCCTTCATCATCATCATCATCATCATTATAATCAATATCAATATCATCATCAATATTATCATCAATACCATCATCATCTTCATCATCATCATCATCATCATCATCATCATCATCATCATCATCATCATCATCATCATCATCATCATCACCATCATCATCATCATCATCATCATCATCATCATCATCATCATCATTATAATCAATATCAATATCATCATCAATATTATCATCAATATCATCATCATCATTATCATCATCATCATCAATATCATCAGCATCATCATCACCGTCATCATCATCATCATCATCATCATCATAAGCATCAATATCATCATCATCATTATCATCAATATCAATATCATCATCAATATTATCATCAATATCATCATCATCATTATCATCATCATCATCAATATCATCAGCATCATCATCACCGTCATCATCATCATCATCATCATCATCATCATCATAAGCATCAATATCATCATCATCATCATCATCATCATCATCATCATCATCATCATCATCACCATCATCATCATCATCATCATCATCATCATCATCATCATCATCATTATAATCAATATCAATATCATCATCAATATTATCATCAATATCATCATCATCATTATCATCATCATCATCAATATCATCAGCATCATCATCACCGTCATCATCATCATCATCATCATCATCATAAGCATCAATATCATCATCATCATTATCATCATCATCATCAATATCATCAGCATCATCATCACCGTCATCATCATCATCATCAATATCACCATCATCAATATCATCATCAATATCATCATCATCATCAATATCATCATCACCATCATCATCATCATCAATATCATCATCATCATCATCAATATCATCATCACCATCATCATCATCATCAATATCAGCATTATCATCATCATCATCATCATCATCATCATCATCAATATCATCATCATCATCATCACCGTCATCATCATCAATATCACCATCATCAATATCATCAATATCATCATCATCATCATCATCATCATCATCATCATCATCATCATCATCATCATCATCATCAATATCATCATCACCATCATCATGAATATCATCATCAATCATCATCAATCAAGAAAAAGAAGAATAATAATAAAAGCTTTATTTAACTCATTTAAGAAAAGTTAATCTACAATAAGCTAGACCCTCAACATATATACAAATCAATTACAGTCAAAAGTACTATACGTAAGAATTGCACATTGGAATTATATAGTAATGTTAAAGATGAATGGTAGTATGTTATGGAATATGAAGATATATGGTTAGGTGACGTTCAGGCTATACGAAATGTTCAACCTTACCTGGGAACAGGCGTCGATATATTTTGCCGGGTCAGTCAAATAAATATATTTTAACACCGAGACTATTAATTGGGCCGTATTGTGTTTCTGGTCATATCTACGTCATTTTGCCAGAAGTTAAAAAGTGAAAAATCGACACACTGGCACACAGGCACGGTCAGCTATCAAAACGAGTTATATACCAAACTGTTTGTAAATGTCTGCAATTTGTCACACATGCGGGATATATTGGCATAAATCCAAGGTGGCGTCCAAAATGGCCGTCGTATAGCTTACAATATACGACTTTATTTAGATGAAGTCACTGTTGCTTACAAAGAGCAATTAAAACAATCATGTATGTTTATTTGTACAGAAGTTTTATACAAATAGTAGATAACAGAGAATATTGTCAAATCATTTTTTTGCAGATTACATACATTGTTAATGTGTTCATATTATGTTCAACAATGGTATGCATTTTCCTAGAACATATGAAGACCTCACCGGAAATAAAAACAAATTGTTACATTTAAAGACTTGATATATCGACACAGTTTAGAAATTATGCAGCAAGTGAAACATGTGGATCTCATTTGTTGCAATATGAGACTCAAAGAACAATCAAAACCAATTTATGTTTTGTTTCACTTCTTAATACTTTGTGTAGCTGTCACTAAAATCGGGGTTTAGAAGCATACAGATCACGATTTATTGACAGTATGTTATTCCATAATGTCATCAGTGTTTTTACACTTGCTAACATGGTGAACACATTCTGACATAAAGCTGCTTCATCTATGGAACCTGTACATGCTAGGGTACATGGTTGTTCATTGCTTGAGCAAACACAATCAACATTACACTCAGCTTGGCATAGATAAATTAAATCACCCAAAAGTTCAGGTGGTGCAACAGACTGGGCCATCATATGAGGAGTAAACAGACTAGTTTAAAGGTACAAAATATATCCAAAATACGTTGGATCAGGCAAAGCCAACTTTGCTTGCATCGCTCCTCTCCAAATCATCAGCTGATAGGTACATCGAAGTAAATGTAACACAAAAAGTATATCGTCTGTTGGTGGCAGCTTTATTTTGGTTTCAAGCCTTTTCCGAGTACACTATTTTTTTTTTTTTACGCAAGGGGTTCAAAGACGAGCAGTGGTTAGACCTATATAGCAACCCAACAAAGTCAACAGCAGACTATTTTGCTTGAGGTGACAAACATGGTATCAAGATCTGAGAGATCAGAAAGTTGCTCAGGATGGTTGGACAATACCTTAAATGTCCTTTTCGTCCCGATTCTAAAGAAGGAGGAACATGTGCCGCAGCCTGTTACAGGGAGTATAATCTTTCTTTCATCAGGCAATAAATTAGCAACCACTGAATGAACAGGAATGTATCTAAATAAATCAGTATGTATGCTTTGCCTGTCTGTTTTAACGTACAACTCCTCAACACCAAGTTGGCTGAAGTGGTGTACACGCAAGGTACACAAGCAGCAAGACTAAGGCATTCGTGTCAGGGCTAACAACAACACTAGGATATGTTGCATGTGCTAGATGTAGAATAATCCGAGTGTTTTCTTCTTGATTGGACTCAATTACATCAATGAACGATACAGAATCACAAGATACTATCATCGCTCTGTCTTCAATTCCACTAAAGATATAAAACTTCTTTACCAGTTTCAAGCATTTCATGACAATTGTCTGTCAAGTACTGTGTGCATAACTTTGTTATTTCACTTTTGCTTATGCTGTTAGTTAGTATTCTGGAATGGCCATATTGTATTGCATGGAGACTGGTGTATTGTTAGAAATCATCACCTCGTTTCCGATGTGTTTGAGACTTAAGACTATTTGCTATGTATCTGTCAAAGACAATGTGTACATTAGCAACACCCCTACAACTCTGAAGTATGTAGCTCCAGAAACCAGCTGCAATATGTAGATATGTTGGTTTAACATTTTGTGGTGGTTGAATTGTAGCCATAGCAATGACGACACAGTATGGCTCATGTATGTTCTGCAAAACGGAATCAGACACATCAAGCTGTTCCACTTTCTCAAGAAAATCAGATTTCTTGTTTGACATCATTTTGCCATCATCAAAAAACAATCTAAGTGGAATGTGTGCATTTTGAAATGGCATGACCGGGTGCAGTGGAACCTTTTTAAAAGTGCTGATGGCTTAAACAGCCTCAAGCACATCTCCTCGCCATTTATTTGTAAATCTTTAGATTTAGTCTTAAAAGTTGACTTTTGGTGGTTTTGATCATTAGTCTTGGCAAAAGATCAAATAATTCTGTTGAAGTTTCTTAACCCTGTTCACATATTAATCATTCTAGTACAACATAATGTAACATTTTCTTACCTATATCATGATAATTGCCTCAACACCTGTTCAAAGTTCACAAACTAGTTGAAGGACGACTTCGTAAGAATGGGTCTATAAAAGTGTCTAAGTTTTTTTGCTTCAATAGGAATGGTGTAAATATACTGTAAACCCCGAGAGAATAACAGTTATTCCATTCCTAACGTCAAGGGTTGGGGGAGGTGTCGGGCGTGGAAAGGGTTGCCGGCACATTTTAGATATATTAGTAATCACAGTCAGTTTACAGTCTAGTCCTTTTATCTGGTCATTATTTTTATTTCATTTAATGTTTTATTTCCAATGTATTGAGTTTTAGTAAATACCTGTTCAATGTCAGGCAATTCCCTGTGATATTATATAAATATTCATGCAATCATGTGTAATGTTACTGTAAGTCACTATGTGCAATAATTTGATTGACTAATTTGCCTTTCCGATGTCATATGATTAATTCTAAGGACCGCAATGGAAATAAGAGTGCTTTGTTGCTCTCTTTTTGTGTTATCCTTGGTATGTATTATATGTCATCTACTCTGCACGTTAATGCTCACATGTACTATGTTGACATTGATTTTGTATTTGTTTTATGATATATATTCTATTTTTACCAGAATAAAACTATCTATCTATAACCCCAGATGCTTCTGAGTAATTACTGTTTTAACAAGTGCAGTGATACCTGAACATAGCAACCGTTTCCTTACATGTATATGTTTCATGTATGTCCATTGTATCATCTCAATTTGACTTACATGATAGCCAGCTAATGAATTGAAGGAGAAATGGGTCTAAAAAAACATCTGAGCCTCAAAGTTACTGGAAGGTAAATACCCTTTCTTCAGATCTTCAGATTCTATTTCTAAGAATATGTGTCGCTTGATGAAGAATATACACATCGTTTGTTTCAATACAACTGTCTACCAACGAGTATTCACAGTCCTCCTCAAGAATATACACATCGTTTGTTTCAATACAACTGTCTACCAACGAGGTTTCGCAGTCCTCCTCAAGAATATACACATCGTTTGTTTCCATACAACTGTCTACCAACGAGGTTTCGCAGTCCTCCTCAAGAATATACACATCGTTTGTTTCAATACAACTGTCTACCAACGAGGTTTCGCAGTCCTCCTCAAGAATATACA
The DNA here is from genome assembly GCA_014843695.1 of Archivesica marissinica. Taxonomy (NCBI): domain Eukaryota; kingdom Metazoa; phylum Mollusca; class Bivalvia; order Venerida; family Vesicomyidae; genus Archivesica; species Archivesica marissinica. The sequence continues at coordinate 52,370,027 of CM026400.1, forward strand.
CATCGTTTGTTTCAATACAACTGTCTACCAGTACTAGGTTTCACAGTCCTCCTCAAGAGACTTTTCTAACAAAGCCTCTTGAATTGTAATCTCACGTGTATACACACTAAATATGTTAAACCATCCCTCGGAATGAACATGAGTTCTGGTCATACCCGTTAAAGTGCATTTTTAAGGCTTTAGCACACAGTTTACCATCAATATGTATTTGGCTAGTAGAGTAGAAAAGGGGAATGAGACAATTAATGAAAATAAATATATCTAACAATGTGCATATATGACTAATAGGGGTATCTTCAAAATATGTATCAAATCAGCTTAAAACTCACATAATCTAGTAACTATAGTAACATTAATGTTGTGATAAAGATTGTGTACAATATCATATGAAGTAATGAAAGTCGAAATGTGTTAGTTAGTTTGTATTGTTCCACCTAAGTAGAGAATTTCGATCTATTGGATAGTTGGAGCATTTTGAACTTAGTGAGGCAATGAAATCTAAATAGATGATCCTGAAAATGTAAATGTTTTATGAAATTATTCATAGTTTAGTTTTGGTGTGTATAACTGATATTCTGAGGTTGATCTGAGAATTCTAGGAAGTATATCAGAAGTAAAAGTGAAGGACGATTTAAATTACTATAGCTTCTGCTATATGACTCGTTCTTGAAAGGTCATCCATTTTAGTTTGGGAGAATAATTGGTTTCATTTAACCATATTTGATTGCATATGTAATACATTCGACAATATAATATTACATACGAGTATGAATCAGATGTGAAATAAGTTAACAGATTATAAGGCACATATATACATTTGTGTAACATAGCAAAAGGGTCGGGCCACAAGTTATAACCAACATTGCACATATTGGGGGAATAATAATTGCGATGGAGTGTCGAAATCCTGATCTATAATTAATCTAGCTGCTCTGTGTTGGATGTACATGTATTACGGAGTATGCGTTTCTTGTGGACATCAGATTTTCAGGTGCGCACGCGTTCTGTATAAAACAGAATACAAATGGAAGCTATTTTTCTTCGATTCGATTTTAAGAAAGCCATCTGAATTCCGATTATTGAAAATAAACTATTTCCAACGATGTGTCATTACATTCGTTCAGATGACATGTATTCTAGTTGCCGAAAAATGTTTACAATGTACCAATATCGTAGATTGTCTGCTACAAACGGTACCTACGCCATAATTAGTTAGTTAGCCGCGTACATTAGAACAGGGAAATCCAACGGTGCCTCGTTTTCATGTCTAGTGACCCTCTCCTTACCTCATTGTAGATGGTGTCTCTTTCCGGCATCCCAAACTTCCGGTAAACTAAACTTATTTTTAGATCAATATCGACAATCTTTTCTCAACTCGCGTTACATGTTGTATATACGTAAATAGGCAGAAGTGCATTCGAATGTAGTCCCAATAACTAATATATATTTGGTAAATATGCATTTTCATGACAGGCCGTGTATAGTTTTTGTGTTTTTTGAGAAATTATGTGACTTGAGAAGACTTCAGACTATTTGATGTGTAGAAAAGATGTGGTATAAGAATTCAGGACATTGCAAACTGAAGGTTGGTATACTGTATTATTTGGCGGAGGAATACAGTGTGCCCTTATTCATGTGTGAGCATTGGCTATTTCAAACATTAAATTTGAAATATTATTGGTGTGTTTCAGGCTGATTGAATACCTCTTCACAGTGGATGTGAATGAAAGGTTGGAAATATAAATGAACAGACTGTATGTTTTTACTTTTTACTATGTATTTAATATGCAATTTATTTGTTGTTTTACAACCTACAGTAAAACTCGGTACACGAAAACGACCGAATGGATAGGGCTTACTAGTACAAGGTACCTGGGTTTTATTTCTCTGCTGGTTAATGTCCCTATATCATTTTCATTTTAGGGGAATAATATATTAACACATGGTTATTGCCTATGCTATCCATTGAATGTGATTTATGTGTGATATATATGTGTTACATTGGAAATTAAATAAACGGATCTGTAATCCAGTGGTAGCACGCTTGACTGGTAACAGTTTTTCAGATGGGACATTAGACCTATGTCTCGTGTCGGTGCTTTACACCGTGCACGTAAAAGAATCAGATGAGACTCTGTAATGGGTCTCTGTCTGTATCATTGCACTCTACTCCAAAATCTAAAATGACTAATCTCATCAGGATGCGTCGCTCATATGGGAAACCGGTAGCGACGATAAATAAACGTAAAACACACAACGCGTAACGTTAGTAATTCACGTGTAAGGCATTTACCTTGCGGGTACCATACGAAGTGTAATCGTCAGCATAGGTAGATAAGCACCAGTTATCTCTGCTTGGATCGTGGCATTGCAAATCCCAGCACACAATATCGGCATACGATTTACCGATATATGATCGTGCCCCCTGTACATGTATAACAAATAGGACATATTATACAATATCGGCATACGATATCCCCGTCATATGGTCGTACCCCCTGTATAACAAATAGGGCATATTATACAATATCGGCATACGATTTACCGATATATGATCGTGCCCCCTGTACATGTATAACAAATAGGACATATTATACAATATCGGCATACGATATCCCCGTCATATGGTCGTACCCCCTGTATAACAAATAGGGCATATTATACAATATCGGCATACGATTTACCGATATATGATCGTGCCCCCTGTACATGTATAACAAATAGGACATATTATACAATATCGGCATACGATATCCCCGTCATATGGTCGTACCCCCTGTATAACAAATAGGGCATATTATACAATATCGGCATACGATTTACCGATATATGATCGTGCCCCCTGTACATGTATAACAAATAGGACATATTATACAATATCGGCATACGATATCCCCGTCATAATGTCATGCCCACTACATTGCAAATAGGACATACATACAATGTAATCCCTCCCCAAGCAAGTAGAACATTCATATAGAACAGGCAAGTTTAGCTAATGTTGCTAGAACTAATTGTATTCTCATATATATGTAAAACTATTCCGAGAAACAGCTATGATTTTAACTTCATATAGAATAGGCATATTTAAACATACCCGTCTAGTAGAGTTGCCAGTATAGCATATCAATACATTAAACCACATGAACGAACCAGTATACCTACCCTGCACATGAACGAACCAGTCTACCTACCCTGTACATGAACGAACCAGTCTACCTACCCTGCACATGAACGAACCAGTCTACCTACCATGCACATGAACGAACCAGTCTACCTACCCTGCACATGAACGAACCAGTATACCTACCCTGCACATGAACGAACCAGTATACCTACCCTGCACATGAACGAACCTGTCTATCTACCCTGCACATGAACAAACCGGTCTACATACCCTGTACATGAACAAACCAGTCTACCTACCCTGTACATGGAACAAACCAGTCTACCTACCCTGCACATGAACGAACCAGTCTACCTACCCTGTACATAAACGAACCAGTCTACCTACCCTGCACATGAACGAACCAGTCTACCTACCCTGCACATGAACGAACCAGTCTACCTACCCTGCACATGAACGAACCAGTCTACCTACCCTGCACATAAACGAACCAGTCTACCTACCCTGCACATGAACAAGCCTGTCTACCTACCCTGCACATGAACACGCCTGTATACCTACCATGTACATGAACGAACCAGTCTACCTACCCTGCACATGAACGAACCAGTCTACCTACCCTGCCCATGAACGACCCAGTCTACCTACCCTGCACATGAACGAACCAGTATACCTACCCTGCACATGAACGACCCAGTCTACATACCTGCACATGAACGAACCAGTATACCTACCCTGCACATGAACGAACCAGTATACCTACCCTGCACATGAACGAACCAGTCTACATACCCTGCACATGAACGAACCAGTCTACCTACCCTGCACATGAACGAACCAGCGCCGTGTTTATTGAAGCATTGCCCGTCAATATCGGTTGACATCGTGAACGTCGATAAGGTCGTTGTTTGATTACACGTGTCACAACACATTCTCTTTACGTCACTTCTGATGCAGTCGCTATGGTGACTTGTCCCTATCTGTTGACATGTTCTACCATTGTATACCATGCCATGCTGATCTCCAGCAACACAAGAATCTGTCAAATTATGATGTATATATACTGACGTCCATCTGCTTCACCTCCATTTGTCTCGCCATATTTCATGAACAAAATATTGAATGCATGATTTTGTGATTTAGAAAAAGACTTTAGGAATATTTCTACCCATATCACTTGATACCTGAGTTTAATTAAACATTACACAGATTTAACAGCCGCTTCAACAAACTTACTCCCCTAAAATTCGTCAGTACCGTGTGTGGTCTCCTTAACTTCGCCGTCGCCGTCTCATGGACCAACACAGATTACATAGGAGATAGCGTGGAATGCGAGCCCACTCTTCACGAAGAGCATTTGTCAATTATTGGACGTTTTGCGGCTGTGGGTTACGTCGACGTAAACAACGTTCGTGGACGTTCCACATGTGTTCAATTGGATTACAATCGGGAGAGTTAGCAGACCATGGCAGAACGTCAATAGTATTGGCCATGCGAGAGTTTCTGGTAAATATGGCCGTGTGGGGCGCGAATTGTCATGTTGAAATGTAAGGTTCATATGGCGGATTCCAATCTGAATACTGTCGTTATTGACACAACATCCGACCCTATTCAACCACTTTTCTCTATACTAATAAGTGCTCCGATTTGATAGTTCATGTTCTTGAACTTTCTTCATATATTCCTTTAAATATTAACCATTTTCTTTTTTATACCCAAAACTATTGATTCACTAATACATTAAGTTCTGAAATTCTTTAGCAAATACCTAGAATAGATTTCACGTATTTTCATTGTTATATATATTATTTTCCTGCCTATTGTATATCAATCAATTGATAGGGAGAAGAACTATATAAGTTTTCTTTCGTTCTAATCCCTTTCAGTCTACTGCTGTTAAATTATATGTAAAATGTTCATTTCTTGATTACATGTACAAATACTGAAATAAATCATGTTTTAACTAAATGTAAGTCCAGGGCGCTGCTGATACATGGGAACGACTACATGACGAATAACTTGGTTTACATACCATCTAGCGTTTAAATTCCCATTAATAACCACCAGGTCAGTTCTAAAGGTGTGGTTTGGAGAGGAATTAATATAAGTTTTCTGAAAACTTGTTTTCCAATCCAAACCATTCACAATTGATGTAATTTGT
>CM026400.1:52377814-52490443 GCA_014843695.1 Archivesica marissinica
TAGTTTGTTGCCAGGGTATATGAGTATATAGTGCCGACCTGGGGTGATATTCCTCGATATTCCACTTCTTTTGCTTAGGGGTGTTTTATATCCACTATCCCATTTAAAGAATTTCACGAACGTGTGATTTATACGTTGACACCGGCACGTCTAAATTGGGAAACCATAACATCGACTGCCCCATTTGAAGAATTTCACGAACGTGTGATTTTACGTTGACACCGGCACGTCTAAGTTTAGGAAACCATAACATCGACTTCTCCATTTGAAATATTTCAGGAACGTATGATTTTTACCTTGACACCGGCATGTTCAGAGTTGGGAAACCATTCAATAGATTTTCATACTGGCATATTACGGCAGTTGAATGAATAGCACGTGGTTTGTTTACATTTGCGACCTTGTCAATTTTCAGCATAATATATTATAGCCTTGATATTGTCGGAGTGTCATTTTTTATCTTGCTTGGAATGGCCTAAAAAGGTATGTATTAGTGTCAAGCCTATAGTGTATCGTAGTGTTCTCAAAACAAAAACAAATGTGGCTCTCGGATACAGAGCCATTTCGCATTTGTCTGAACAGACAAATCTCTATCTCTTTAACCCGTTCCCTTATAGAAGCACCTATTGACGCCATTACCAATACGACATACATTAACCCGTTCCCTTATAGAAGCACCTATTGACGCCATTACCAATACGACATACATTAACCCGTTCCCTTATAGAAGCACCTATTGACGCCATTACCAATACGACATACATTAACCCGTTCCCTTATAGAAGCACCTATTGACGCCATTACCAATACGACATACATTAACCCGTTCCCTTATAGAAGCACCTATTGACGCCATTACCAATACGACATACATTAACCCGTTCCCTTATAGAAGCACCTATTGACGCCATTACCAATACGACATACATTAACCCGTTCCCTTATAGAAGCACCTATTGACGCCATTACCAATACGACATACATTAACCCGTTCCCTTATAGAAGCACCTCTTGACGCCATTACCAATACGACATACATTGACAAACCAAACCAATGGTCATAATAAAGGTCAGAATCCCGTGTAGTCCCAGTAATATCTATGGAGGTGGGATAGATATGGCCACTACTTATCCACTGCATTCTAGCTAAATGGCTGTCATTTGTATGGAGATATAATAGTATATTAACCTAAATCTCTATGAAGTCCCAGTTATATCTATGGAGGTGGGATAGATATGGCGACTACTTATTCACTGCATGCTAGCTAAATGGCTGTCATTTGCATGGAGATATAATAGTATATTAACCTAAATCTCCATGAAGGAAAGGATTAACCAATACCTGGTGCACCAACCCCCGTAATAAACTGCACTCATTTTCATAGAAATGAGACACGGTCTGAACGGGGATCGAACTTAATGACCGTTTGTATGGAAATATAATAAATGTAGTATATTAACCTATATTATCGATCTCGGGTTGGCAGTAAATCTTTCACATGCCCGGTGAATAACCCCGATACTAACCTTCGCTCTATCGTATCATCGCACCTACTAATACACGTAGGTGAGGATGTGTTGCTCTCATATATGGGCAGCCGATAGCGCCGATAGATGTGCACAGACGGACACAACAAGTGTGGCGTCCGTGGTCCAGTGGTAGAGCGTCGGATTTGGAATCGAACGGTCCCGGGTTCGATACTCGGTCAGGCCACGTATGTAGTGTCATTGAGCAAGGCACCTCACATACATTGCTTAGTACTGGTTAATCGCTTAGGTCGGCTAAGCCTGCCCAGGAAAACATGTCTAAGTCCCCGCGAGGGGTTTGACATTAAAGGAACATACATACATACAACTATATGCATGATTACCAACAACGTTAAGCAGGTTTGTGTCGGAGTTGCTCACACATTCATTAGACATGCACCACTGAAATTGTATAACATGGAATAAATATTAGTTTATTAGTCTAACCTATCTTAAAGTGACACTCCTTATCTACAACCTATCTTAAAGTGACACTCCTTATCCACAGCCTATCTTAAAGTGACACTCTTTATCCACAGCCTATCTTAAAGTGACACTCCTTATCCACAGCCTATCTTAAAGTGACACTCCTTATCTACAACCTATCTTAAAGTGACACTCCTTATCCACAAAATGGTTGCTTCCGTGCAATTGTACTCATTAGATACTCAGTATTGTCACCGTTTTGCAGCAAAGAAGCTGCAGTTGGGTCGCAGACGGTCGGTGGTTAAACCTAAAGCTAATCTTTGTGGTTGGGTTCATGCACCATTCTTAGTTTTAATTCTTAAGCTCATATTCAAGTCATAAACTAACTGTACGTTTTCCATTTCTTTGTGTCATTATTTTTTCGCATATGATATAATAATTAACAAATATTCACCACGAAACTTAATTTTATGTGTTCTTTTTCTACATCAGATCATACATTACAGAAATTGTTCATCCAACATTATTTAGTTCGAAGTGATGGGGAGGGCTGTAAATAATGTTGTTATAACTTGTAGCCCAACCCATTTGCTTTTTTTCCCTCGACAAAAAAAATGTATCGTATACTGCAATCATATAATTACATATTAATCTCTGATTTGTTCGTAGTATTGTATGTATATATGTAATGTATTGCATGAAAAAAATGCAATAAAATTTTTAAAAAAAAGTGGTGCCTGAAGGGAAAGTCAGTAAATAGCAATGGATGTTGATCCATTATCAAAAATAATTCAGACATCCATTGTTGGAGTGTCACCGTATCACTTAAAGCGAAACTACATCGTGAAATGCAAATAAAGTGCAATTATTCGCGTATAAATACATATCTACTACACATTCTTCTAAATACATTCGAACACATATTGAATAAATAAACAATGTTTTTGTGGTACACAACCTTTCAAACGTGAAAGTAGGATTTCATATAACGGTCATCCACGCTCCTGAATTGACGTTTGTTTGTCATTGGAGTCAATACAAAACACGCGATACTTCCGTTTAGAGATATTAATTAAAACTAAGATTAGTCTATAAATAAATATGCAAAGGCACACATGTGAGATATCACGGTAAATATGTACCATACCGCGTGTTATTCAGGAAAAAAGCGTTGTATTATATATGAATGTCGACCCTATTAATATTAATTTGTTATGTCAACAAACCGCGTATACGACCTTTGTTTATTTGTTGAAATACTCAGATTTTGAGGCAAATATATGGAAACAAATTATACAATATAATATCAAATTACATTCTGCAGACATTTGCGTTTTCGCCGTTGTAGTGTCGCTTTAAGCTATCCAATCTACTTTTAAGCCAAAACAATAATAAATAAAAAAACAAACAACAAATATCTCTAATCATGCAGATACTTTTATTATATTGTCAATATTAGTATTAACTTTTATATGCGTTTTTTGTGAATAATAACTTGCATAATAGATTATCGGCGAATTTATGACGTCACAGTTACTGGAATTAGTATGTATGCATGTATATCTATTCAGTGATAGTTTATGTTCACGCCGATATTTCCGCGAATAGAAAACACAGCGAAGACGCTAAATTTCAGAAATATGTGAAATTAAAAATACCTCTACACTAAAATAACGTACTAACCTTTCCGGTGGCGCACGGCGTCCCATCCCCGCCGTCAATGTAGTAACAAATATGTGTATTTGGGTCATAGCAAAACATCATCAGACACACGTTCGTATAGTCGTTGTCGTACTCGTTCTAAAATGAAGTGGCATTCATTTCCTACATTGTTTAAAACGTGTATCCTACGTGGTTCAGTGTTAGAGCGTCGGATTTGGAATAGAACGGTCCCGGGTTCGATACTCGGTCAGGCCACGACACCGTACGTCTGTGTGTATAGGCTTGGGTAAATCACACTACAAGATTCATAAATTTGGTGAAGATTGGATCAAACATGTTCCAATTAGAGAGCGGACAAATTTGGACAATTCGAGGGCCATAAATAACTCCGGAGTGACATGGACATTGCAGCCGGTTATCAAACTTGAGAGAGATATCAACAAACAGTATGTGCAAAGTTGGTAAGGATTCAAGTTGGAGTAAAACTGTTCAAGAGTGCGGACATCATAGTGAGCAATGCCCGCAGATAAATGCATAATAACAAAAATATTGCATATATATACAATGAATGAGTTATAATTGCTGGACGGCGTCGCCGCCGGGATGCATTTTCGAAAGCTGGCGTATGATTGAAAACGCAACTCATCGAAATAACACAGTCCGTGGTCCAATGGTAGAACGTCAGATTTGGAATGGAAGTGTCCTGTGTTCGATACTCGGTCAGGGCACGTATGTAGTATCTTTAAGAAAGACACAACACACACATTGCTTAGTATAGATTAACCGCTTAGGTCGGCTAAGCCCAAAATGATGACATATCAAGGTCCACGCAAGGGGTTTGACATAAATGGAACATATGGCCCGTAATTCGTGCACTATTTGCCAGGGGTTTGACATAAATGGAATATATGGCCGGTATTTCGTGCACTATTTGCCAGGGGTTTGACATAAATGGAACATATGGCCCGTAATTCGTGCACTATTTGCCAGGGGTTTGACATAAATGGAACATATGGCCCGTAATTCGTGCACTATTTGCCAGGGGTTTGACATAAATGGAACATATGGCCCGTATTTCATGTACTATTTGCCCTATGGAATTCATGTGTTGTTTACCCTACACAGGTACGACTGCTGTCCGTAGTGGATCTGGCATTGCTCATCGAGTGTGTACACCTGGCCGTACCATGCATGTGTAGCTATGCTCACATTGGGGTCAGGGTGACTGTTGTCAATCGTCGTTAAACAGTTGCTGTGCATGCTGAAATAATTATAAGGTAATTTTATTGGCTACCATTCATAGGTAACTTAATTGGAGATTAATCAGGACCATTCCTTTGATTATTGCATGCATTGTAATGGCATGATTATAGTTGAATTAGTTTATTCACAGACAGACAGACAGACAGATAGACAGAGTCGTGATGGAGAGAGAAAGAGATGGGGGATGAGGGTCGTGATGGAGTGAGAAAGAGATGGGGGATGTGGTCGTGATGGAGAGAGAAAGAGATGGGGGATGGGGGTCGTGATGGAGAGAGAAAGAGATGGGGGATGGGGGTCGTGATGGAGAGAGAAAGAGATGGGGGTCGTGATGGAGAGAGAAAGAGATGGAGGATGGGGGTCGTGATGGAGAGAGAAAGAAAAGTGTGCGTCTACTAAATATAATGCACAGCGCGCAAATCCCCTTCACCACGCAGTCGTCAGCCATCTTATTATAAAGTAATGTTCACCCGATATAGATTGTGTCAAGAAAATGGATCCAATACGACATGCAGGAGCGTATTGTAGCTTGGGCATGATATATGTGTATGCACTATTAGGATATGGCGGGGGCCCGGTGGCATCCCCCCGGAATATTTGGAAAGTCTACATCCCTGTAGGTGCATTATAATACACACTATTACCAGTCGTTTTATTTCATTTTTCGCATCTTACATGTAGCACGGTTTCAACAACTTATGATACACACAGAGACCCATTCAAGTGTATATTCGTGTTTTTGTCTTGTCTGTCCAATCTGAAAGACTGTTAATTTTATTAGGGTCAGACGGGGCATCGAACCTGCGATCCCTGGGTTGGCAGTCCAATTTGTTTACTACTGTGTTGTGTGTTTTTACGTTTATTTATCGTCGCTACCGGTTGCCCATATGAGCGACGCCTCCTGAAGAGATTAGTTATTTTAGATTTTGGAGAATAGTGCATGATACAGACAGAGACCCATTCCAGAATCTCCTCTGGTTCTTTTACGTGCACGGTGTATTACGTGCACGGTGTTAATTGTATTAGGGTCAGACGGGGGATCGAACCTGCGATCCCTGGATTACCAGTCCAGCGTGTTACCACTGGACTACTGGGCAAAACTATCTATTGTGTCGGGTTGGATTAGGTGATACTTACGCATTTAGATCGTGCAGATAGTTTCTAATTGCCGTTACTGAGCATGAAGAGAACATCCACTTATTTTTATTGGCCAGTAAGAAGCCGGTTTCCATTGCATATCCAGCGCCTCTAGGACAGGAGTTGCCGACGCCATCGTGACTGCAGCCTAAGCTACAACGAGTACAATTAAAGGTTTACGTGGTTAAACACTTTTTTATTTAAGTTTATTTAACGTCGCTACCTGTTTCCCATTTGAGCGACGGGCAGTTTACCTAACAACACGTTTCCTGGGCAGACTCCAGCGGTTAACCAGTACTTAGTGCACCAACCTCCGTAAGAAACTGCCAACTTTTTCATATAAATGAGACACGGTCTGAGCGGGGCTCGAACCCGTGACCAGGCCAAACAGGCTATAAATACTAGACATTAATGTCGTATTTATAGGTAACGTCCATAGCAGTTATTTCCCTTTTCATTATAACGCCATTTGTACATTGCATTTCGTATAAAGATAGTCCTGAAATGAATCGAAGGATATTATCGACCGCCTCCGTGGTCCAGTGGTTACGGTCGATGACTTGTATACCACTGTAAGCTATCATCACTAATGGTCACGGGCTCGAGCCCCAGTCAGATCGTATCTCTTTATAGGAAAATGTTTGCAGTTTCTTACGGAGGTTGGTGCACTAAATACTTGTCAACCGATGGAGCCTGCCCAGGAAAGGTGCTGTTAGGTAAACTGCCCGTCACTCAAATGGGCAACCGGTAGCGACGATAAATGAACTTTGGTATTATCCCTGTCATAGTGTAGTGAAGGTTGTATATACACGTAAATAGGCGGAACTGCATAGTAGTCGTTTTTATTTCATCAAATACAAACAAACATTATAACATATGAAGTAGGTAAAAATGACACATGATCAAATATGGTATATTCTAACACGACCCAGCTAATAACATACATACTTGTAGAGTAAATCAACCTCGGGTTATTATGCGATATACCTACCTTGAACGATACTGCGCGCGCACCGTGTTTTTGGCTATTCCATTTATACAATGCGTGTAAAGTTTTATGAATGAAAGTCACGTGATGTTTGTAAAAAATACCTTGGGAATTCGCGGAAGTGAGCTATTTTTAGAATCAGATAATCTCTTGTCCGTCTTGTTTTTCTGTTAAGTAACGTTTCAGTTACTATTCTGTACAGTTTTATTTGACAAAATAAATAAAATTATTGATCAGTTACAACTTTTGTTCATTTATGCACAAGATTGATATTTTCCATAAAAAATAACGTCATCACCCCTTACGCGGGAGGAAATTTCGAAAGCCAAATGCAGCGGCGTTTGAAGAAAATACTCCTTTAAAATTATTAGAAGTAAGTCGTGTTAGAATCGAAATAATAAGTATCAACCGTGGTATATCGCAGAATAACCCGAGTTTGAAGTTCTTATGCGTAGAAATATATCACGAAGGCCGAAGGTACATTGTATAGGAATAGTACAGTGTATTTAGGCGGTGGTCTTAATAGTTAAACAAGTACAACTTAATAATACTACTACCTTAATAATACTACACTGGAACTTTTAAACCTGAAAATATATTACATATTTCAAGAATACGTTAATTGAGATATATTTACGTATAACTAAGAATGTGAATACCGAACCAGGACAAATTCACACCAGTAAATTCATGCTACACTGGACACAGCTAGTTTGTTAATAATATCCTATTTTATACCCTATGATACAGTCGTAGTACGGTGATCACGTAATACGGCATATAAATGTAGGCTTAATATAGAATTCATATTTTTCTTTTTGGTAAAAATGCATTTTCATGACAGGCACTGTATATTATTTTTTGAGACAGTATATGACTTGAGACTTTTAGACTAGTTGATGTGTAGAAAAGGTGTGATATAAAAAAAATAGTTTATTGCAAACTGAAGGCGGAAGAATAATGTGGTACATCAGTGACGTCAATCATAGGTAAAAACTAAACCGTGTCAATGTCGGACGATCATTTTATAATAGTGTTGCTGGGATTCAGTTTGATTTGAATACCTCTATACAGTGGACGTGGTTTCAGAAGAAACGAAAGAGTGAACATATAACTGAACAGACTGTATGTTTTTACTTTATACTATGTATTTAATAGACACTATTTTTATGACAACCTGCAGGACACCTCACTCTTTGCGTACGATATACCAGACGGATGTGTAGTCCAGTGGTAACACGCTGGACTGGTAATCCAGGGATCGCAGGTTCGATCCTCCGTCTGACCCTAATACAATTAACAGTATTTCAGATGGGACGTTAAACCGAGGTCTCGTTTCGGTGTTACGCACCGTGCACGTAAAAGAACCAGAGGAGACTCTGTATCATACACTATCCTCCAAAATTCTAATACGACTAATCTCTTCCGGAGGCGTCGCTCATATGGACAACCGGTAGCGACGATAAATTAACGTAAAACACACACGATATACCAGCTATTTGATTGTGGCTGTCCGATTAGCGCAGTGGTTAGCGCGCTCGCTTCTCACCAATGCGACCCGGGTTCGATCCTCGGGCAGGGAAGTATGTGAGATGGTACGATGGTCGCCAGATCGGACAGGTGGGTGTTATCTATCTATCTTCCTTTAATGTCGAACCCCTCGCGGGGACGTAGACATGTTGCGCGTCAAAAACCGCTAAGAGGTTAAAAGTATGAGTAGTTAAAAGTATAATTTAAAAAGGTATGAAAATAAGTTGTGGTAAAAGTTTAAAAGCAGCTACGCAGAACAACTAGGGACTGGCATGTTCAATATGGCAAACTGCCGTATTGAATTGCTCTATGGTAGGGAGATGGACAATGTCAGGAGGGAGGTGATTCCAATGATAGATTGTTCTTGGAAAGAAGGAAAACTTGTAGTAGTCTGTAGTTGCTGTAATTAACCTATAGCTTAAGGAATGGCAATGGCGAGTAGGACGGGAGAGAGGAACTAGGTAATTTTCAATGGGAATAGCAACAAGATCATTATGAATTTTATACATAAGGGATAACCTATTGTCAATACGCCGTTGATCTAGTATGCGTAGATTTAGGGAATGTAGCATGTCTGTAACACTAGAGGTACGATAGAAGTCAGCCTTTATCCAACGGGCTGCTCTTCGCTGGACACCTTCAATTTGGTCTATCAATGTTGGGGTATGGGGCGACCAGATCTCGGAGCCATATTCAAGCTGGGGTCTCACTAATGTCTGGTAAGCCCTGGTCTTAAGGGGTTCAGATTTGACCTGGAGGTTTCTACGTAGAAATCCTAATGTTTGGTTTGCTTTCTTTGTTGACCTTTTTATGTGGGTGTCCCACGACAGGTTATTTGAGATATCCACGCCAAGGTATTTGGCTGAGGTGACCGAATCAAGTAGGACTCCATGGAGTTTATATTTGCTGGGAATAGGATGTTTCCTTCTGGTGACGTGGATAACTTGACATTTGGAGGGGTTAAATTCCATGTCCCACTCCAACTCTCACTCTTCTAATCTCTTAAGATCATTTTGGAGTGTGACCGATTCATTTGCAGATGTCAGTGATAGATATACAGCAGTATCACCTGCAAAGATGCGGACTTTGGAACTGATGTTTTGTGGGAGGTCGTTTATGTAGGCTAGGAAAAGCAGGGGTCCAAGTACGGATCCCTGTGGGACTCCAGAGGACACCGGAATGGCCTCTGAACTAGTACCATTAAGGACAACTGACTGGAGTCTATTATCTAGAAAACTCTTAATCCACCTTAATGTTTGACCTCTGACTCCATATTCATGCATTTTTAGTAGTACTTCTCGTGATTGACCTTATCGAAAGCCTTACTGAAGTCTAATAGGATTAGATCTACCTGATGCTTATTGTAGACAGAGGTAACCAAGTCATTGACTAGCATTACTAATTGGGTCACGCATGACCGTTTTTCTCTAAAACCATGCTGCAAATGGTACAGAATACTGTGGTTAGTGAAGTGTTTTGCTATCGAGGAGGAAACTATATGTTCAAGTACCTTGCATAGGACACATGTCAGTGAGATAGGCCTATAGTTGGCGGGGTCTGACTTGTCCCCTTTTTTGTAAATGGGAGCAACATTTGCTGACTTCCACTGGGCAGGCAGTGATCCTTTGTTGAGGGATTTTTGGAATAAGACTTCAAGGATAGGTGAGAGTTCTTTAGACAGGGTTTTAAGTACGATTGGCTTAATTAGGTCAGGACCACTAGCCTTGTGGGGGTTCAGGTTATTGAGAAGTTTCTCTATGCCATTTGAGCTTACTGAGATCTCATTCATGTTTGGCGTGGATTGACCATTCGGGTTTCCATATGTGTCCTGAATTTTCATTTTACAAATGGAGGTAAGTCTTAGTGGGGATTTGGAGCTGAAGACAGACTGAAACTGTTTGTTCAGTGCTGTGGCTTTAGCAGCTTCTTCATGATGGAATTTGTTTTCATGCTTTAGGGTGGCATTGATTTGGAATCTTGCTTGGAATGCTTAAGGATGGAATACAGTTTCTTGGTGTTTGGCCTGTAAGGATGGGAGGCATCAGCACTGTTTAGATTTAGGATGTTTTCTAGGTATTGATGATAAGCCTCTTTGACCTCTTTCCGCACTAAATGTTTTAGATCCAGGAATTTCTTGCGATTTGAAGGCGTACTTGACTTCTTAGTATTTTTAAAGGCCCTATTTCGCCTTCTAATCATTCGCTTAACACTCTGATTGACCCAGGCTAGGTGATCTCTTGACGATGACTGTTTGGATGGAATCCATTTATCTATAAGGGTGTTTAGAGCATGAGAGAAATGTTCCCATAGCTCTTCAGTGTTTAGTGCGGTATATTTACATTCGTTGGTCATAACCTGGTGATAGTCACATAATGACTGTTTAATGGCCTGCCAGTTTGCTTTCTTATAGAGTGGAATCCTGCGAGGCTTTTGATAACATATCCTTGCGGATGTGTTGACTTTTATTTCGACTACATTATGATCACTGATGCCAGGTAGAATATTGACCTGGTTTACTAAACTGGGGTTAGTTGTAAGGAATAAATCCAGGATGTTGTTTTCACGGATGGGGAGGTTAACCATTTGGGTGAGGTTTGTATCATTAAACGTTTCAATACCTGCCTATAGAAGGATGGGTGTTTGCAGTCGGTGGATGGGCTGGTAGTGTCCCAGTTCATCTTTGGTAGATTTAGGTCCCCAGCCACCCAGATGTTGGAGAAACGTTTATTAACCTTTTCAATAGACTTACAGAATTGATTGAAACTGTCTATATCAAGCTCATGAGGTTTGTAATAAGCTCCAATAACAAGAGACTTATTTCCTACAAGGTCTAATTTTACCCATAGGTCCTCACATTCAGACTGTAGGTCGGGCATTTCCTGGGCTGTTAAGCAGTCCCTTATAGCAATAAATATACCTCCGCCTGCCTGATTGATACGGTCACGACGGAAAATGGAGTAACCTAGGTCTGGGTCAAACACTTCACTGGTATAATGCTTAGGTTTAAGCCAGGACTCAGTACCTATTACAATATCCGGTTTTGATGAACTGATGAGATTGTTGAATTCGAGTTTTTTGTCTACTATTGACCTGCAGTTGATGATTTTGACTTTTAGTGACCTCTTTATGTTATTTTTTTGACCTGTTGTTTTGGACTTAGGGGGGTTTCGCTTGGGAGTGGACGTTTGGGCCATGGAGAAGGATACATTGCTCATGTTTGAGCTGTCACGGTTGGCGAAGGGATTTGAAGTTTCGAAGGAGTCCAGGCTCGAGACAGAGCTGTTTGAAATATTTATGTTTTCGCAAATAGAACACTTCCAGACTGCCGTCCCAGTTGAAGAGTTTCCGAGTCTGTCGTATAGGGAGTCATTTTTCTCCGGGTACTCCGGTTTCCTCCCACATGAATGACCACATCTGCGCTTTCCTCCGAGCTAACGAGAGTGATTAATATAAGTTGTTAAAACATGCTTCGCAATCGTTGTTAAATAAATAAAGTATTTAAAAAAAAAGATATTTGATTTATTCATTAATTTGGTTGGTTCAACTTAGTTTATCGTTTCTGTCCCATACAAAGATGGCGACTTACGTTATGATCTATAGCCCAAAATGGTGCTGATGAAGGCGTAATACGCGAAAGAACAACACCAAACATTATGATCTGTATAATGAAGATGTTGATTTGTTTTCGCTGTTTGTAAAATGTTAATGGTATATGCCACAAACAATTATGATGCAAAATTACAGTCAGAAATATTAAGTTGTAGTGCATAAATATAGAACAGCACTAACTAAATTTAGAACATCATCACATGATCTTTTTATAGAAAAGGGACGTTACTTAAATTTACCTATAGGCACCACGACTATGTACTCAATGCAATATGATAGAAAGTGAATTTCATTTTCTCCTAATATGCCCTAAATATACTGACTTAAGACACAAGTATTTTAAAAGATATTACTATACCTGGCCTACGTTACAAAAATTGACCAACCTTTTAACAGCCGAATCAAAAGAATTATTATTAAAACTGTCCAAATTTATTTACTTTGCAAATTTACTAAGAAAGTAACTTCATTACACAATTAAAATTATTTGTATTTGTTAAGCACTTCTCTGAAAATCCATGACTGTCTACTCATATATATTGTGTATTTGCTATAAGCATATGACTATGTTTTATGCAATAAATTATTGTTGTTGTTGCATCCGAATATCCAAACTTTTTATTGAAACAAGTTAAAAAGTGATTTAACACCCAACATGCTAATATAATACTTGTTTTGTAGCAAAAACAATTTGGTTTTGTTTATACAATTATTTTAGCTCGATTGCGAAACAAGTTCTTACAACTTATATTAATCACTCTCGAGACCTCATTCCTGATGGAATCCATCGCCACGAGGGAGAGAGAAGAGGCAACGTGGAATTTAAATGCATTGCCTAAGTGCACAATCGTAACGGCTCCAGCGGGGCTCGAACTCCGGACCTTTCGCACCTGAAGCGATATCTCTACCACTGACGTTTTATTTACCGTTGATTTGTGTCATTCAAGGCTGTGGGTGGGGTCACAGGCACAATGCATATTATGTATTATGACCATATCATTTATGTGGAAGTAGTGATAGCGCAGTGCATGCGCGTTCGCTTCAGGTGCGAAAGGTCCGGAGTTCGAGCCCCGCTGGAGCCGTTACGATTGTGCCCTTAGGCAAGGCATTTAAATTCCACGTTGCCTCTTCTCTCTCCCTCGTGGCGATGGATTCCATCAGGAATGATGTCTCGAGAGTGATTAATATAAGTTGAAATAACTTGTTTCACAATCGAGTTAAAATAAATGTGTATAAATATCAAAGTGCCAAAAAATGTGTCTAGTTTCCGTGAGTTGTGTACCGTAGAGCATGTTCTTATGAATACAATCATCTATTTTTAGACTAAAAATAGTCGTTCTAAATGTTCATAAATGTTTGTCCTGACTGGCTGAAAACAATGGAAACTAAACTAACTGACCTATGGCCGATTTCGTGCGCAATCAGGTTTGCCGTGTACAAATCTTCGTTGTCCTCAACAATAGATATACTCTTCGCCTTGCATTCTGCATCCATATAAGCATAGCCTGAACTCAAACAGATTCAACAACATATTTTAGCATCATGTATCGGCATGGTGGGATAAAAATGGCACACACGGGAGGAGAGTCCGAGGGCGACTGGTTAATGTCCGCTATTGGTGGGAATCTCACTGGGGGTGTCGACTTATTTCAGGTGATGATGCTATCCAGCTGACTTGTGGAAGGTCGGTGGGTCTACCCGCGTGCCACCCGTACCTGAATTATTACTCACATTACATGGAGCTGCTCCAGACTATTTAAAATCATCCTTCACTTTTACTTCTGATATACATCCTAGAATTCTTAGATCAACCTCAGAATATCAATTATACACACCAAGACCAAATTGTGAATTATTTCGTAATACATTTGAATTGTCAGGATCATCTATTTGGAATGTATTGCCTCACTCAGTTCAAAATGCTCCAACTATCCAACAGTTCAAAATTCTCTACTTAAGGTGGACCTATAACAATTCAAACTAATCGCGTACTTCTACTGTTATTATAAACGTGTATTGCGATTGCTATATTTATTAGAATCGTAAATATTGCTGTCTTTATGTTGATTTCATACATCTTCTACAAGTCAAATCTGCACATTGTTAGATAGATCTAGTATCATTAATTGTCTCATTCCCATTTTCTACTCTGCTAGCCAATTCCATATATCATCATATTCCATTACATATTAAATATAGTTTCTCTATTTTTCAGCTTTTACATTGCTATATTATTCCAATGTGCAGTTCTCACTTATAGTGCTATCTTTTGATTGCATTTGATTGTATATATGTTGAGGGCCTCATGGTAGATTAACTTTTGTTAAATGAGTACTCTCGTTAAATAAAGTCTTTATTATTATTATTATTATTATTAAAGGCGCACCCGAGATCTTCATCCATCAATCATAGCTGGTGATTCGCCATATAGCCTTAGCTGCTGATGCCACGTAAAACCCAAAATTATGACCAAGTATGTAGCTGTACTTTGAGTTCGAGCCCCGCTGGAGCCGTTACGATTGTGCCTTTAGGCAATGCATTTAAATTCCACATTGCATCTTCTCTCTCCCTCGTGGCGACGGATTTCATCAGGAATGAGGTCTCGAGAGTGATTAATATAAGTTGTAAGAACTTGTTTCGCAATCGAGCGAAAATAAATTTGTATTCATTATACTGCGGAGTAGAGTAAACGAAGTCCTTTAGCTAAAGTGCTATTGCATTAGTTCACTTCAGGTGCGAAGGTCCGGAGTTCGAGCCCCGCTGAAGCCGTTACGATTGTGCCCTTAGGCAACGCATATAAATTCCACGTTGCCTCTTCTCTCTCCTTTGTGGCGATGGAGTCCACCAGGAATGAGGTCTCGAGAGTGATTAGTATAAGTTGTAAGAACTTGTTTCGCAATCGAGCTAAAATGAAATGTGTATAAACCAAAGCGGCATTGTATCGCAAATAATAAATACAATGAATAATAAATCCTTTTTTGAGACTTTTAGACTAGTTGATGTGTAGAAAAGATGTGATATAAGAAAAAAGTTTATTGCAAACTAAAGGCGGAAGAATAATGTGCGTACATCAGTGACGTCAATCATAGGTTGATTTGAATACCTCTATACAGTGCGCGTGATTTCAGAAGAAGAGAACTGAACAGACTGTATGTTTTTACGTTGTACTATGTATTTAATAGACACTATTTTTATTACAACCTGCAGAACACCTCACTCTTTGCGTACGATATACCAGACGGATCTGTTTTTGTCATCGGAGTCAATACTAAACACGAGATAATGTCGTTTAGAGATAATTACTAAGATTAGTCTACAAATAAATATGCACAGGCACAAATGTGAGACAGAACAGTAAATATGTAGCATAAATCGTGTTATTCAGGATACACAGGTTGCATTACGCATTGATGTCGACCCTATTTACATTATTTTGTTATGTCAACAAACCGCGTATACGACGTTTCTTTATTAGTTGAAATACATACTCAAAATTATACCGTATAATATGACAATATACTCTGTAGAAATGTTTTTTAATTTAACAAAGGAAAGTCAGAATCGATCAAATGGAGAGGTCGTAGTTATTAAATAAAAATAAAGAGCGGTATTGTCTGTACTTGGTGATTCACTCACCATTAGCGCATGTGCTAAGAATTGTACTACATAATTCCAGTCCTTTAGTTCATGTAACGATGAAAAGTCAGAATCGATCGTGTGTGTTTTACGTTTATTTATCGTCGCTACCGGTTGCCCATATGAGCGACGCCTCCTGAAGAGATTAGTTATTTTAGATGTTGGAGGATAGTGCATGATACAGACAGAGACCCATTCCAGAATATCTGGTTCTTTTACGTGCACGGTGTAAAGCACCGACACGAGACCTCGGATTAACGTCCCATCTGAAAGACTGTTAATTTTATTAGGGTCAGAAGGGGGAACCAACCTGTGATCCCTGGATTACCAGTCCAGCGTGTTACCACTGGACTACATATCCGTCTGAATCGATCGTATGGAGAGGTCGTAGTTATAAAATAAAGAGGCGGATGTTCTTGTATTGACTGTGAGCTATTTAACACCATTAGGACATATCAGTGCACTAAGACGTCCTACATTACTGTTAGATTATATGAAGATAACAAAAGATTCGATAATCTGGAGAGGTCGTAGTCCTAATTTAAAAGTTACTAGGTCATTTTCTTTTCTAGTTAAAACCACAGGCAGGCAGGCTACACAACACATACACTAAATTTAGTGAAACAGTATTTTCAGTGTCTTCAATAATTGCATGTACACGTATACTACAATGTACATGGATGTATACATTACCAGGCTATGCACACACATATATATGACATACAAACATATATATGACATACACACCTACATATGGCATACACACAAATATATGGCATACACACATATATATGGCATACATACATACATACATACATATATATGGCATACACACATATATATGGCATATATATGGCATACACACATATATATGGCATACACACATATATATGGCATACACACATATATATGGCAGACACACATAATATATATGGCATATACACATAAATATGGCAGACACACATAATATATATGGCATACACACATAAATATGACATACACATATATATGGAATACCCACATACTATATATGGCATACACACATATATATGGCATACACACATATATATGGCAGACACACATAATATATATGGCATATACACATAAATATGGCAGACACACATAATATATATGGCATACACACATAAATATGACATACACATATATATGGAATACCCACATACTATATATGGCATACACACATATATATGGCATACACACATATATATGGCAGACACACATAATATATATGGCATATACACATAAATATGGCAGACACACATAATATATATGGCATACACACATAAATATGACATACACATATATATGGAATACCCACATACTATATATGGCATACACACATATATATGGCATACACACACATATATGGCATACACACATATATATGGCATACACACATATATATGGCAGACACACATAATATATATGGCATACACACATAATATATATGGCATACCCACATATATATGGCATACACACATAATATATATGGCATACACACATAATATATATGGCATACACACATAATATATATGGCATACACACATAATATATATGGCATACACACATAAATATGACATACACATATATATGGCATACCCACATACTATATATGGCAGACACACATAATATATATGGAATACACACATATATATGGCATACACACATATATATGGCATACACACACATATATATGGCATACACACATATATATGACATACACACATATATATGGCATACCCACATATATATGGCATACACACATAATATATATGGCATACCCACATATATATGGCATACACACATAATATATATGGCATACACACATAATATATATGGCATACACACATAATATATATGGCATACACACATAATATATATGGCATACACACATAATATATATGGAATACACACATATATATATATGGAATACACACATATATATGGCATACACACATATATATGGCATACACACAAGCCAAATTAATGTAGAAACGTAATATATTATCCTGAAGTTTATTAAATATGAAAATTAAAAAACTATACATAGGCCCGATATAGTGCATACGAATACATGTATTATGCCCCCATATATTCCACGTAGTCATCACGAAATATTAATATACATTGAAACCATACTTGGTGTATAATGTAATTTTAATAGGAATATTTGTTTTAAAAAAGTTGTAGAATTTACATTTAAATTGTTCAGAAGATTAGGTTATCAACTTCTGCATTTCTAAGCACATTGTCAAAACTGTGAAAATGTATTTATCCAATGTTTGGCTTTAGCTAATTGGTAAGTTGTTTTGTTCCCCCTAAAACATGTGAAATTGTTTGTGCTAACAGATTAAGTAAAACCCATATTAAGTGACAACTGCCAGAAACGTGTTTATAAAACAAAGTATATGACTGATTACTTAATTTCCTATGTTTGTACAATTAGCCACTTAGGCTATGTTTGAAGATTATAAAGGCTTTTTGTACTTGTATATACCGCAGCCAACTTTCATGCAGAGTCCACCTCCCGTTCAATTTGGGTTCCAAACTACACAAATTCCTCCCTGGGCTACAGAGATACTCGGTGAAATTAAATCGATCAAAGACAAATTTACAACCATCGATAGTATCGAGAAGACTGTAAACACCATTAATTACAAAGTTGGAAACTTGGAAATTAAATTGAAATCCCTAGAGGCTTGGGTAACGGACAACGAGAAATCTCAACAGTTTCATTCGGAAATGTTCGAATCTCAAAAAATGGATATTAAAAGGGCAAAGGAAGAGGTTAGGTCCCTAACCGAAAGATGCAACAAAGTTTAGACAAACTCCCAATCGCTAGAAAACAAGAGGCAGAAAATTGACGATAAACTCGAAGAACTAGAGACCAGGTCCATGAGGGAGAATCTCATGTTTTATGGGCAAAAAGAATCGGACAATGAAAATTGTGCAACCATAGTTAAAGAATTTCTAAAAACAACATTAAAAATGGAAACAGCCGACACATTATTATTTGATCGCGCTCACCGTGTCGGCCGGAAGTCATCTCAACCCCGACCGATCGTAGTGAAATTTCACTACTACGCCGAACGGGAGCAGGTCAGATTGCGCTCATTCGACTATACCGACGAACTGAAGGTCCACAAAATGGGAATAGGTGCTCAATTGCCAAAAAACGTCCGAGACGCCAGAAAACCACTTTACGTCCCCATGAAAGCAGCCAAGGAGGCTGGCAAACATGTCAAATTCGTAGGGAAGAAACTCCTAATCGATGGGAATGAATACAGCCCACCGACTGGTACCCACTAGAGGGGTCATGAAGAGACATCCATAAACACTATCTCGTGGAATGTGAACGGATTATGCCGTAAATTAGGTGACAGTGACTTTCTGGAATATTTGGAACAGTTTGATTTAATCTTTTTAAGCTAAACTTGGTTATCTGAGAAAAATCCTATAAACACTGACATTAATGGTTTTTGTAATGCACATTTATATGGAAATAAGTCTAAAAATACCACCAAAGGTCGCTATAGTGGAGGTATTTCTGTCTATTTTAAAAATGGTCTTATCAATTATATACATGTCGTTGAGAAACATCAATGTGGAATTATCTGGGTAAAGATTTCAGCGGAGTTATTCTAGTTTAATCGGCGGAGTTATTCTAGTTTAATCGAGATGTATATATTTGCAATGCATATGTTCCTCCACATGATTCAAAGGTTTTACATTTTTCAGATTTCGATTTTTTCGAACAAATAGAGCTTGATATAGTTAAATATAATACTCTCGGTAAAGTACTTGTTTCAGGAGACATGAATAGCCGAACAGGTAGCGATTTAGATTATTTTCACCATGATAAATATATTGATATGAATATAAACCCATTTATGATAAATAGTGACATAATACCACCGCGTGTGAATAAAGACCACGTGATTGACCATAGTGGGCGGCGCTTGACGGAACTATGTCAAACCACGGGTTTACTTATTGCAAATGGACGTATTATGAACGATGTGGGGAATTTCACATTTTGCTCCCACAGGGGATTAAGCACAGTTGACTACCTTTTATTAAATCTATCAGATTTCGATATAATTAGTAAATTCGAAACATCGGGCTTTAATGAATATTCCGACCATGCATCTATTAATTTCGGCGTCAAGCTAGACACAAATAATAACGTGCAAATTAATAACGAACATGCATATATGTATACCTGTAGTGAAACAAACAAAATTGTTTGGGACAAAGATAAAATTCCCCTGTTCCGCACCCATCTCCTAACTAATTATGCAAAACTTGATGAGCTGATTATAGGCGTGTCTCACAATACAATAGATCACGTGGTACAGGAATTTACTACACTTGTAGCTGATAGTGCACAACTGTCATTCGGTAAGCGCTTTATAAACAGGACTGAAAAGGTTCGTGCGCTACGAAATAAACCGTTAAATAATAAAAAGTGGTTTAGTCAGGAATGTTTTAATGCAAAACGGGAATTTAAAATAATAAAAAACATATTTAATAGGGATAAAAGCGATGCAAATCGAATAGCATTTACGCGAGCCAGATCCACGTATAATAAAATAAAAAAGAAAGCCAAATACTGTTTTAGAAAAAGGGAAGGGCTCAAAATTGATAAGTTGGCAAAAACACATCCACGTAAATTTTGGTAAAAAATAAAAAAATCAGCTAAAAAAGGGACCATCCGCGGATAATTTAAATGTAAATGATTTATTCCAACATTTTCAAAACCTCTTCGGTGATGACGGTACAAATCAAAATAATGATGCCTTTATTCATCAATCAAATATACATGTATACGACGATGAACTTGATTCGAAATCACAGATAGGGAGCTGCGTACTGCGCTATTTAGTCAGAATAATAATAAATCACCAGGCGTTGATAATCTCACTAGCGAGCTTTTCAAATCCAGCTACGACATTATTTCACCGTTTTTAATAAAATTATATAACAAAATGTTTGTCAGTGGCGATTATCCAAGTTCTTGGGGTCAATGCATCATTGCACCAATATTCAAAAAAGATGATGTAAACGCGGCAGAAAACTATCGCGGAATTACTCTCATAAATATTCTTGCAAAAATTTATTCTCAGATATTATTAAACAGATTACCGACGTGGTCTGACAAATACAATAAACTCGACAATAAGCAATTCGGATTTCAAAAGGGTAAATCTATCACAGATTGTATCTTTATTTTACATTCGATTATATCTAAAGTACTAGATTCTGGACAAAAGCTATACTGTATCTTTATTGACTACATGCAATGTTTTGATAAAATAAATCGCTCATATTTATTCCAAAAACTATTAAATGAAAACGTAAGCAATAAAATGGTCAGAGCGCTGACCTCTATGTATCATACTGTAAGGTCATGTGTACGCTATAATTCGCAATATTCAGACTTTTTCGCATCAAATATCGGATTAAAACAAGGGGATCCGAGTTCGCCATTACTGTTTATGTTCTTCGTTAACGACATTTCACAAAATATTAATACCAATCATGACGGTATATTCACTATGGACGAAGTTAAGTACTTTCTCATTCTTTATGCAGATGATCAGGTCCTATTCGCGACATCACCTGAAACACTTCAATTAATGTTAACAGACGTTGAAAACTATTGCCAGATATGGGGTTTGAAAATCAACATTTCAAAAACAAAGGCAATGATTTTTGAGAAAGGCCGACCCACAAGCTATGACTTCATCATTGGAAATAATCGTATTGAAATGGTTACATCATTCAAATATTTGGGAATTAATCTCTTTAAAAATGGAAACTGGTACCGAACGCAAAAATCTTTAGCACAACATGCATCTTTCTCATTATATAATCTATTCTCTGTCTTGCGGGACATAGAACTACCAATTTCACGACAGATGCAGTTATTCGATTCGCTGGTAGGATCTATTTTGAATGTTGGCGCCGAAATATGGGGCATACATGATGCCGCAGACATTGAGCAAATCCACACTAAATTTTTAAGGCGGCTTTTATGTGTCAAAAAATCGACTAACCTTGCAGCTATCTATGGCGAATTAGGGCGTGTCCCCATGCACATAATTAGAAAGATACATATAATTAAATACTGGATTAAAATTTTAAAAATAAATAATTCTTCATTAGTAAAGAAAACGTATTTATTTTTAAAACAGGACAGCGATTCCGGTCGTAGCTATAGAGGATGTAATTGGGCTTCGCAGGTGAAAGTAATATTGAACGAAACCGGTCTGTCTAATATTTGGAATCAGCAACTAGAAATAGATATTCCTTTCCCTATTATAACACAACGTATTCTTGATACGTATCTACAGAGTTGGTATTCTACCATTAATAAATCACCACGTTTAGAATCTTACTGCATTTTTAAACACGATTTTGAACTCGAAAACTATTTAAAATATCCCATTGATAAAAAGTATAGAAATGCGCTCTCCAGGTTTAGAACTTCTTCTCATAATTTACTAGTAGAAACAGGTAGATATGAAAACATACCACGTAACCAACGAATCTGCAAATCATGTAATATGAATCTTACGGAAAATGAATTTCATTTTTTGCTTGTGTGCCCTAAATTCCGAGAACTAAAAACACGATATGTTAGACCTTATTATTGTCATTGGCCAACACAACATAAATTTCAATATCTATTAGAATCTCGGTCAAGAAAAGTTTTATATAATCTATCAAAGTTTATATATCTTGCCAACATATTGCGTACGCCGTAATTAAAACCAAACTAGTGCTTATATGAACAAACACATATTGTTTCAACTTACCTCTGTTCAACTTTTATGCTCAACACATCTTATACCCTAGTTTAGATCTCTTCAGAAAATTATAACATGTTGTTCTCATTATATCACAGTTTGTATTTTGCTATAAAACATTGTATATGTTTTCATGCAATAAAATGTTTTGTATTGTATTGTATTGTATTGTATATAAAGAAGGTGCTCACTATTTGAAAAGAGAAGGATAGATAACATTGTATCTGGAATTCCAGTGAGAAAGGATATCCGAAATATTTGCCACTGTTATAAAAAGTTATATGGATCACCATAGTGGATGTTGACATTGTTATTTATTTGAATAATTGGATATCCAGTGTTAAGAACTTGTACAATATCATACCGTAAATAAAATTTATAAACACCAACGGAACTTGGTTATTAAGCTTCACAGTTTCCACTTTATACGACTTTAAACACCGAACCATTTCCCCGGAATAATAATTGGTGGAGATGCCGAGGAGGCGACATTTTAGCTCGTCTGACGATCCTCATATCTCTATATAGTGTGGAAATAACAAGCGAGTGGAATAAAGTATCATCTAATATACTGGATAACTATTGTTTCCCCGTACAACATCAAAATGACAACAACATGCAGACGATGCGGACTCACCCATCATGTGAACATGTGCAAAGCGACGAGTGACAAGTGTTTCAATTGCAGACAATTTGGACATTTTGCAAGAAACTGTTTCTTCAAAGTGACATGCAAAACATCTAGTTCTCTCTTTCAAGAAAACTAGAGATTCTGAAAGAATGACTACCTTCATCAGGTTGAAGAACTTCCAAAATTTACCATTTTATGGAATTGAAACAAACGAGCTTAATGCATTCTTTCCAAAATACGAATGTGTTACAGTTGCTCACCTCACCGCATTAACAACATCGGGTGTAAAGAGAGAACGGGGAAACATTAACCGATGTTTTACATCAGATCCAGCTCAGGTCGGCCAACTAT
Source organism: Archivesica marissinica (assembly GCA_014843695.1). Classification (NCBI taxonomy): domain Eukaryota; kingdom Metazoa; phylum Mollusca; class Bivalvia; order Venerida; family Vesicomyidae; genus Archivesica; species Archivesica marissinica. The sequence continues at coordinate 52,401,405 of CM026400.1, forward strand.
AACGACTATGAACCTTGCAAAGAGTTCTCTGTCATCATTGAGAGAAACTACAGATGTAGCGGTGTTGCACTACCTTTCTGATGCTCTTCCATGTTTACAGGTTGACTTTCTTCATTAGACTCCAACTCACCCGCAATGAGTCTTTGTTGGACACACTTGATAACAGTGTTCTTGCCAATGGCATCCCTCTGAAGCTCGTCATCTTCCATTTGTCTGGCATTACTGACTGTGTTGAGTTGCGATGTTCACCAAGACAGTATCATGTATCAAATCAAATGGCGTATGCAGTTTTAAGGTTTTCTTCACTTTCCGAACGTTCTGCTGAAAGCGCTGTGGCACAGCATCAGACATATCATGATGGTGCTTGACTTTCTGTGTTTCTTGTCCTGTCAGATCGTCAGCTTCTGCATCCAGCCGACTTAATTTTGGATGAAGAACCATCTGGTTATATCAGCTGGTTGCTGTGTCAAACCTTTTAGACCTCCCCTGATTTTCATAATCGTATTCACATGCTCTGGCCCAATCGCACAGAATGACATCTCATTCTTATTCACACAGAAATGACCAGCTATGACTCTGCATAGATATCTTGATATGTCACTTCCAGCTGTTCCAGCAGGGCCAAGTACAATGGCACCATGCGAGCATAATGAAGTATATCATGTACATAGAGATATATTTGCAGAGGGCCTTGAAAGATTCTAGATGAAGTTTCCATTGACAATTTCTGGTTGCGCGGATGAAGATTCACACCCAGCCAACAAATGTTTGCTAAGTCGTGCCTTTCTCATGTAGCTAACATGATGTCATGTGCATCCACCAGCCTTTCCACATTACCATATGTGCAGGCTGAATTCATAGCAGCTGCAGCGACACAGATATCCTGACGAATGTTCACTAACTGACGTTCAGGGTCGAAGAAAAAAAACTCCAAGTATAAAAGTCGGTCAGTGCAGACATATAAGTACATGTGCAGACAATGCCAGTTTCGTGTGGCTTCACTCGAGTATCTGTTTGACTGTCGTTTGACTGTCGTCCATACAACAAATCGTCTTCAACCCAAGGATCGTCAAATCCACTATCTTCAATGGATGAACACAAAGCTCGTAAGCATGTCACCACTGTGTGCATCTCGTTAATGGGAACTACTATGTGGTGTAATGTATGGACATTGTGCATTTGCAGTGTCACGGCATGCTCATACAACTGAAGGTCGAATGTGATGATTGTCTTGTGCCTTTCCCCCGATGACAACTTGTTTCAAAATGGTCAGCATAGTACTCCACTCTTGTGCTGGAGAGGCCAACAAAGGCATCGTAGCGTCTTTGTCCGTTGGGTGCAGCCAACGCAGCGTTATATGCACTCCATGTATTGTGTACCTGCCTGCCGGGTGTTATTGTAGGTCATTACTTAGATATGAATTTGTTTGCCGTTATTTACCAACGACAATACTATCTAGCACATAGGTTGATACGCTGTGTTTTCCTGGATGATAATACGTTTGTTGGTTTGATATGGTCGATTGCCCGTATCAAACCAGAACAAAGCCGTATCATAACTAGTTCCTGAGAAATAACGCATGCGCATTCGATGATAGCCGTTTACTTCCCGTAGCATCCCCAGTATGTCAAATACTCAATGTAGTTTCGTGGTAATATTTCAATCGTGTTCGTGTATTCAGTTAAGTAATTGTGATTTATTCCAGATAAATAGATAACGGAGAGCATGATTTCGGTTATTAAATGTTCAAATTCATATCAAAGTAATATAGACGATATTACGTGACTAGTTTCATATCAACATAGACCTGTATCGATCCGAGGTAACTTGATATCAGCCTGATATCTAGGCTAATATGAAACTAGCCACGTAATAACGTATATATTACTTATATTACACGTAATATAAAATCTCTAAATACTGCATCAGTGGTGGTTCTAACCATCGATTCCGTGCAAAACACAACACTATGCATTGTTAGAGATACCATGGGTAGCCAAGCTATCCAGATAGATTCATCTCATGAAAGAATTGGAAAGCTCTAGTGGAATTCGATTATATAGCGGTCAGTGAGTGGCTAGTGATATGAAATCGTAAAGTTTAAACTTTATTTATTTTACAACGATTGTGAAGAAAGTTTTAACAACTTATATTAATCACTCTCGATGGCGCGGATGAAAGCATATATGTGGTCATTCGTGTGGGAGGAAACCGGAGTACCCGGAGAAAACCCACCTGTCCGACTTGGCGACCACCGTACCATCTCGCATACTGCCCTAGCCTGGGTGCCAGTCTGTCCATTATTCACTTTTTAATTTCTGGCAAAATGACACCCTGGGGAAACTTGATTTCCGATCGTAGCGCCATCTACTTATGAGGGTGTAAATTTGAAGCACGACAACTCTCCTCTACAAGAAAATATCGCTAACTATAGAAACGGAATTCTATCGGAAATAGCCGAATAGGCACGATTATGCACGATCATTTCCGAATATACACGAATGCTCCCGTAGACTCATTTACGTTGCAAACATATAATTTCCCATTTCTGTGTTATATCGACGAGATGGCAGATTTTAAATATTACGTTTAGATGGTAATGGGTCGGTTCGGCGTAATTGAACTAAGGACGACTTAAATATTGAGTAAATATGTCAAATCAGACGCATATTGTACTTTTTAAAACTATGTATCGTTCCGTTGACCCGTAAACAATGGCGGCCAATTATAAAGTTTTATCAACATTGCAGTGCCACGCTTTCGATTCAAGTACGTCATTAATTAAGTCACGTGCTAATATGCCTATTTATAGGATTAACGCAAGTCAATAATTACACAGACAATCCCCCAAGTTTCCTCAGGCGTTGATATGATCAGAAACTCAATATGGCCCAATTATAGTCTCGGTGTTAAAATATATTTATTTGACTGACCAGGCAAATTATATCGACGCCTGTTCCCAGACTAATACTTCCCGGTCCGAGGATCGAACCCGGGTTGCATTGGTGAGAAACGAGCGCGCTAACCACTGCGCTAATCTGATAGCTGAAATCGTAGATCTTGACCTTTGTATTCACATGTTTTGTAAATGTAAAAAAATAAAATGGAAAGCTTAACTAATATTATGACGATGGGACTTTGTTTTCCAATTCATTCTGTGTTATAGGGACACTAAATCGGTGAAAAATGAAAATTATAATTTATTATTATTTTGAATAATTGTTTCCCAAAAAATTCAACTACAGTCTACATCCGTTATGTCAAAGTCGGTTATGACGAATTATCCGGTTATCTCGAAGTCGGATCAAAGTCCCGTTTCAGACAAGATTATTTTACATATAACTGGATCTGTTTATATCGAACTTCAAACTTCGGTTATGTCGAAGTATTTTGTTCGGTCCATCGGAATTCGACATAAGAATGTAGACTGTAATTAATAAACACACGTTTAGGTTGCACACAACAAAGTTATATAAACAATAAAGAATGCGTGACACAGCACGTGTATCGTGAATAAAGATGTTGTACAAATGATCACAACGGGTGTTCACACATATTACCGCTATATCTCAACCTTTGAACCTGCACATTTATAGTTTCCGAGTAATCTGAGTTATCCTACAAATATTGATCTCTATATTCCAATACGTAGATGTGAAATGTACAAGAAATCTTTAGAATACTCTGGTCCAAAGATATGGAATTGTCTGCCATTGGAAATTAAGACGTCCATATCTTTAAATGTGTTCAAGAAAATGTAAATAATGGATGCAACAACTTTTAAATGTAAATACTAGGTAGACACTAGAAAGGTATACACATAATGATTGTCATTCAATATGCTTATGTCGTTTTGTATTTCGATAACATTACCTGATTTGTTTAAGTTACATAGTACAATATTATACATGTATATTGCACGGCGTTACTGTGTACTATGGTTATAATTATTGTGTATGTGCATTAATGCTATAGTGTTAAGAAAGAATCTATCTATCTATCTATCTATCTATCTATCTATCTATCTATCTATCTATCTATCTATCTATCTATCTATCTATCTATCTATCTATCTATCTATCTATCTATCTATCTATCTATCTATCTATCTATCTATCTATCTATCTATCTATCTATCTATCTATCTATCTATCTATCTATCTATCTATCTATCTATCTATCTATCTATCTATCATCTATCTATCTATCATCTATCTATCTATCTATATATCTATCTATCTATCTATCTATCTATCTATCTATCTATCTATCTATCTATCTATCTATCTATCTATCTATCTATCTATCTATATCTATATATATATATATATATCTATCTATCTATCTATAATCGACAGTATCACACGATTACCTTCCCTGGTCGAGTACAATTGTGTAATGAGTAAATGGCCATTCTGAAACACTTTTTCACTTTTGAGAGTTTGACATCGCATAAAACTCGCTTACTTTAAAATTAATTATTCAAATCATTTCGGAAGCATGTGTAGAAGCAATGATATTTATAGTTGGAAAGTTTTTATAGTATTTGCATTTTGCGATGTAATGTCGCTTTAATCTATTAATTATATGACCAAGTGTATGTAGTCAATATCGTTTGTCTGATTTTAGGCTTTCAGTCGCATCAACAACTGAGTTCATATGGCGAATCTCCTGCTAGTAGACCCGCCAAATAGTAGTACAAGCACCGACGGCACCAGGGTAAAACCAGTCAACTTCCACCGGTCAGCTAGATTGCGTTCTCACATAAACGAATCGACAGCAACCTACAGTGGTGAGTTGCAAATATGTTTTATTATATAAAGCCTTAATCACCCCGTCGCATAGATCCATGTATGTGTAAAGAACTTGCGACAAATATCGTTTTTTGAACCAAATTAAAATGAGCCGTATAGATCTATGCGGCTGTAGTAATAGTGGATAGGTATCTATGCGGCTGTAGTAGTAGTGGATAGGTATCTATGCGGCTGTAGTAATAGTGGATATGTATCTATGCGGCTGTAGTAGTAGTGGATAGGTATCTATGCGGCTGTAGTAGTAGTGGATATGTATCTATGCGGCTGTAGTAGTAGTGGATAGGTATCTATGCGGCTGTAGTAATAGTGGATATGTATCTATGCGGCTGTAGTAGTAGTGGATAGGTATCTATGCGGCTGTAGTAATAGTGGATATGTATCTATGCGGCTGTAGTAATAGTGGATAGGTATATATGCGGCTGTAGTAATAGTGGATATGTATCTATGCGGCTGTAGTAATAGTGGATATGTATCTATGCGGCTGTAGTAGTAGTGGATATGTATCTATGCGGCTGTAGTAGTAGTGGATAGGTATCTATGCGGCTGTAGTAGTAGTGGATAGGTATATATGCGGCTGTAGTATTAGTAGATATGTATCTATGCGGCTGTAGTAGTAGTGGATAGGTATCTATGCGGCTGTAGTAATAGTGGATATGTATCTATGCGGCTGTAGTAGTAGTGGATAGGTATCTATGCGGCTGTAGTAATAGTGGATAGGTATCTATGCGGCTGTAGTAATAGTGGATAGGTATCTATGCGGCTGTAGTAATAGTGGATAGGTATCTATGCGGCTGTAGTAGTAGTGGATAGGTATCTATGCGGCTGTAGTAATAGTGGATAGGTATCTATGCGGCTGTAGTAGTAGTGGATAGGTATCTATGCGGCTGTAGTAATAGTGGATAGGTATCTATGCGGCTGTAGTAATAGTGGATATGTATCTATGCGGCTGTAGTAATAGTGGATAGGTATCTATGCGGCTGTAGTAATAGTGGATAGGTATCTATGCGGCTGTAGTAATAGTGGATAGGTATCTATGCGGCTGTAGTAGTAGTGGATAGGTATCTATGCGGCTGTAGTAATAGTGGATAGGTATCTATGCGGCTGTAGTAGTAGTGGATAGGTATCTATGCGGCTGTAGTAATAGTGGATATGTATCTATGCGGCTGTAGTAATAGTGGATATGTATCTATGCGGCTGTAGTAATAGTGGATATGTATCTATGCGGCTGTAGTAATAGTGGATAGGTATCTATGCGGCTGTAGTAATAGTGGATATGTATCTATGCGGCTGTAGTAGTAGTGAATAGGTATATATGCGGCTGTAGTAGTAGTGGATAGGTATCTATGCGGCTGTAGTAGTAGTGGTTAGGTACTTATGCGGCTGTAGTAGTAGTGGATAGGTAACTGTGCGGCTGTAGTAGTAGTGGATAGGTATCTATGCGGCTGTAGTAGTAGTGGATAGGTATATATGCGGATGTAGTAGTAGTGGATAGGTATCTATGCGGCTGTAGTAGTAGTGGATATGTATCTATGCGGCTGTAGTTGTAGTGAATAGGTATATATGCGGCTGTAGTAGTAGTGGATAGGTACTTATGCGGCTGTAGTAGTAGTGGATAGGTATCTACGCGGCTGTAGTAGTAGTGGATAGGTATCTATGCGGCTGTAGTAGTAGTGGATAGGTATATATGCGGCTGTAGTAGTAGTGGATAGGTATCTATGCGGCTGTAGTAGTAGTGGATAGGTATATATGCGGCTGTAGTAGTAGTGGATAGGTATCTATGCGGCCGTAGTAGTAGTGGATAGGTAACTATGCGGCTGTAGTAGTAGTGGATAGGTATATATGCGGCTGTAGTAGTAGTGGATAGGTATATATGCGGCTGTAGTAGTAGTGGATAGGTATCTATGCGGCTGTAGTAGTAGTGGATAGGTATCTATGCGGCCGTAGTAGTAGTGGATAGGTATCTATGCGGCCGTAGTAGTAGTGGATAGGTAACTATGCGGCTGTAGTAGTAGTGGATTGGTAACTATGCGGCTGTAGTAGTAGTGGATAGGTAACTGTGCGGCTGTAGTAGTAGTGGATAGGTAACTATGCGGCTGTAGTAGTAGTGGATAGGTAACTATTTTCAACAGTTATTTATTTAGCTGAATTACTGCAACATTTGTTTGTTGCCATTGGTGTTTAATGTTTTACACTGTATGCTGTTTGCTGTGCTTCCCTCTTGGATACCTTCAGTAGCGTTGGAGGGGCGGTTAAGCTCAAATATTCAGGAACGTTGTCAATATGATAAAAATGCTAAGTACATATATGACTACGTCAATCATGGATGGGTATTCAAAAAACGTAAATTGTCTGGTTCAAAAGTCAATAACTTAATTCTTTTGATTTGATTGGTAAGAGCAGATGAGTCTGGTAAATGGCATTGCACTCCCTTTATGAAAGTTTAGACTGATCGCAAGTACGAAAGAAAGTGCATGTGTGAAGCAAATGATGTACAGGTATTACACATTCTCTCTAATTTCTCCTTATAATGGTTGGAAGGTGATGTGATTGTGTACAGTCAAACCTATGTTAGTGATCACCTCCATTAAGCAGCCAACCTGAATTATGAGGTTATAGTGTTCAGATTCCCAATATGTTACTTTGTTATACCTTATTAGACCTCTATTACGTAATGAGAGCATGTTTGTTAAACAAAATGTAATGAGAGCATATTTGTTAAACAAAAAGTAATGAGATTATGTTTGTTAAACACACAGTAATGAGATTATGTGTGTTAACCCTTTCAACACCAAGTAACTGACATGGACTGGTCCATAATATTTTTAGACCAATAAATTAATAACAAAATTACATTTGGATCAGTTCATTTATCAAAATGGGTAAACAAAATTCTAAAAATAGTTATATTACTTGGAAAAAGTGCAGATCCTGATGAGACGGCTCGTCACGAGCCGGCTCATCTGGGTCTACACTTTTTTGTAAGCCAATTTAGAGGTCTGTGGTGTTGAAAGGGTTAAACACAAAGTAACGAGATTATGTTTGTTAAACATAAAGTAACGAGATTATGATTGTTAAACATAAAGTAACGAGATTATGTTTGTTAAACACAAAGTAACGAGATTATGTTTGTTAAACACAAAGTAATGAGATTATGATTGTTAAACATAAAGTAACGAGATTATGTTTGTTAAACACAAAGTAACGAGATTATGTTTGTTAAACACAAAGTAACGAGATTATGTTTGTTAAACACAAAGTAACGAGAGTATGTTTGTTAAACACAAAGTAACGAGATTATGTTTGTTAAACACAAAGTAATGAGATTATGTTTGTTAAACACAAAGTAACGAGATTATGATTGTTAAACATAAAGTAACGAGATTATGTTTGTTAAACACAAAGTAACGAGATTATGATTGTTAAACACAAAGTAACGAGATTATGATTGTTTACCTGAGAATGTTGACCCGCGGCCACGATACAGTTTATACCTGAAAGTATGAATAAAGCACGTGGGATAAATTGTCATGTCACGTTATGATAATTCGATTGATGTAAGCTTTTTTTAATAATATTATCTAGAAAACCAATAACAACAATCTCCGTATAAGAATATTAGTGACACTATACTATTTCAGTATTTAAGTTGGACAGTTTTTATAGTTTTTGCATTTTGCGATGTAATGTCGCTTTAAGTCAGTATCATTTAAATGTATGCTTGATTTCCTTGATAAAAGATACACAATTTATTTAATTTGGCAAGGCATCTAAATTCTACATTGCCACTTCTCTCTCCCTCATGGCGATGGATTACATCAGGAATGAGGTATCGAGAGTGAGCATAAGTTATAAGAACTTGTTTCGCAATCGAGCTAAAATAAATTCGAATAAACTAATAAATTTTCGCCTGCTACAATTATGTGAGCTATTTATAGCCTTTATTTTACCCAGCATGCAAGAGTTAAATACAATATGAAAGAACAATACAATACTGTGACAGACGGATCTGTAGTCCAGTGGTAACACGCTGGACTGGTAATCCAGGGATCGCAGGTTCGATCCCCCGTCTGACCATACTAAAATTAACAGTCTTTCAGATGGGGCGTTAAACCGAGGTCTCGTGTCGGTGCTTTACACCGTGCACGTAAAAGAACCAAAGGAGACTCTGGAATGGGTCTGTATCATGCACTATCCTCCAAAATCTAACATGACTAATCTCTTCAGAAGGCGTCGCACATATGGGCAACCGGTAGTAAAGCACACACATACTGTGACAGAATCATAGCATGATCATGCGGGATGGATGTCTGGAGTTCGACAGATGTTGGCTGGAACAGAGGCAGCACCCTGGTAGGGTCAACATCATAGCTTGAATCTGCAGCTGATTTCATTCTCTCCGTCCAAGGAGACCTAGATGGAGTCTGGTAATAAATGTATCAGTGTGGTAATGTATTCGGACACTGGACGTCTGATATCGCTGTTCATTGTGTGTGTTATGAGTTAATTCTTCATCGTTCTTCATCATACCACCTATGCGTTTATCATATATCACATTCTACCATATCAGATTTGCTTAAATATTTCACCAGTATGTCAGTTTAAATCATTCTTCACCCTTCTTCACTAAACCACTTATGCGTTTATCATATATCACATTATACCATATCAGATTTGCTTAAATATTTTACCAGTATGTCAGTTTAAATCATTCTTCACCGTTCTTCATTATACCACTTATGCGTTTATCATATATCACATTCTACCATATCAGATTTGCTTAAATATTCCACCAGTATGTCAGTTTAAATCATTCGTCACCATACTTCGTGTGTGTTTTACGTTTATTTATCGTCGCTACCGGTTGCCCATATGAGCGACGTCTCCTGAAGAGATTAGTCATTTTAGATTTTTGGAGGATAGTGCAATGATACAGACAGAGTCCCATTCCAGAGTCACCTCTGGTTCTTTTACCTGCACAGTGTACAGCACCGACACGAGACCTCGGTATAACGTCCCATCTGAAAGACTGTTAATGTTATTAGGGTAAGACGGGGGATCGAACCTGCGATCCCTGGATTACCGGTCCAGCTCGCTTTTCACCGAGCATGTCCGGGTGTAAGAGGTAATATATAAATAGATATATTTCAATCGCGTTCGTGTAGGTTCGACCCCCCGTCTGACCATACTAAAATTAACAGTCTTTTAGATGGGACTTTAGACCGAGGGTCTCGTGTCGGTGCTTTACACCGTGCACGTAAAAGAAACAGAGGTGACTCTGGAATGGGTCTATGTCTGTATCATTGCACTATCCTCCAAAATCTGAAATGACTAATCTCTTCACGAGTCGTCGCCTATATGGGCAACCGATAGCGACTATAAATTAACGTAAAACATTAAAATATTCAGTAATTGTGATTTATTCATGATACTATGAATATTGGAGAGCATGACTTGGATTATTAAATGTTCATATCAAAGTAATTCGGTCTCAGGCTGATATCAAGTTACCTCGGGTCGATACCTAGGCTGATATCAATTTACCTCATATTGAAATCCTCACTGAAATTAGCCACATAAACCTCTAACTATCACATAAACTATTATATAATAGTTTATGTGATAGTTAGAGGTTTATGTGGCTAATTTCATATCAGCATAGGTATCGACCTGAGGTGACTTGATATCAGCCTAGGTATCGACCTGAGGTGACTTGATATCAGCCTAGGTATCGACCCGAGGTAACTTGCTATCAATATATATATATACAATTGACAATTGACAATCGTTGTACAATTATATATATATAACACAAAACATGACAATTTATAAGTATTAATGCATAGATCGTAAAACAAGCCAGCAATAATCAGCCATATATAAACATTGATAGGTTTATACTGTGAGCGTGTTTATGTATAGGATATAAGCCGAAAACGATCCAATATGTAAAATATTGGACTGTGTAATGCGCACAGCGTCGAAGACAGTACCAATACTTTACATATTGGATCTGTTTGAGGTTTATATCTTACTTAAAACACACACTTATATAACAAAATCCTACTAATTAAAATTGTTAATTTCGTATCAATTCGTATAAATAATTTTTGAGGATAAGCTTTTAGAATAAATATTATCAAAATAAATAATATCAACTTGACATTGAAATCATAGGTTATATCAGACACTGTGTGGTGCTACAGGTGAGCGCGAGGATGCAGCATAGTTAGGTTATATCAGACACTGTGTGGTGCTACAGGTGAGCGCGAGGATGCAGCATAGTTAGGTTATATCAGACACTGTGTGGTGCTACAGGTGAGCACGAGGATGCAGCATAGTTAGGTTATATCAGACACTGTGTGGTGCTACAGGTGAGCGCGAGGATGCAGCATAGTTAGGTTATATCAGACACTGTGTGGTGCTACAGGTGAGCGCGAGGATGCAGCATATTTAGGTTATATCAGACACTGCATGGTGCTACAGCTGAGCGCGAGGATGCAGCATATTTAGGTTATATCAGACACTGCGTGGTGCTACAACTGAGCGCGAGGATGCAGCATATTTAGGTTATATCAGACACTGTGTGGTGCTACAGCTGAGCGCGAGGATGCAGCATATCTAGGTTATATCAGACACTGCGTGGTGCTACAGCTGAGCGCGAGGATGCAGCATATTTAGGTTATATCAGACACTACGTGGTGCTACAGCTGAGCGCGAGGATGCAGCATATTTAGGTTATATCAGACACTGTGTGGTGCTACAGCTGAGCGCGAGGATGCAGCATATCTAGGTTATATCAGACACTGCGTGGTGCTACAGCTGAGCGCGAGGATGCAGCATATTTAGGTTATATCAGACACTGCGTGGTGCTACAGCTGAGCGCGAGGATGCAGCATATTTAGGTTATATCAGACACTGCGTGGTGCTACAGCTGAGCGCGAGGATGCAGCATATTTAGGTTATATCAGACACTGCGTGGTGCTACAGCTGAGCGCGAGGATGCAGCATATTTAGGTTATATCAGACACTGCGTGGTGCCACAGCAGAGCGTGAGGATGCAGCATATTTAGGTTATATCAGACACTGCGTGGTGCCACAGCTGAGCGCGAGGATGCAGCATATTTAGGTTATATCAGACACTGCGTGGTGCTACAGCTGAGCGCGAGGATACAGCATATTTAGGTTATATCAGACACTGCGTGGTGCCACAGCTGAGCGCGAGGATGCAGCATATTTAGGATATATCAGAGCTACAACTGAGCGCGAGGATGCAGCATATTTAGGTTATATCAGACAATGCATGGTGCTACAGCTGAGCGCAAGGATGCAGCATATTTAGGTCATATCAGATACTGCGTGGTGCCACAGATGAGCGCGAGGATGCAGCATATCTAGGTTATATCAGACACTGCGTGGTGCTACAGCTGAGCGCGAGGATGCAGCATATTTAGGTTATATCAGACACTGCGTGGTGCTACAGCTGAGCGCGAGGATGCAGCATATTTAGGTTATATCAGACACTGCGTGGTGCTACAGCTGAGCGCGAGGATGCAGCATATTTAGGTTATATCAGACACTACGTGGTGCTACAGCTGAGCGCGAGGATGTAGCATATTTAGGTTATATCAGACACTGCGTGGTGCCACAGCAGAGCGCGAGGATGCAGCATATTTAGGTTATATCAGACACTGCGTGGTGCTACAGCTGAGCGCGAGGATGCAGCATATTTAGGTTATATCAGACACTGCGTGGTGCTACAGCTGAGCGCGAGGATGCAGCATATTTAGGATATATCAGACACTGCGTGGTGCCACAGCTGAGCGCGAGGATGCAGCATATTTAGGATATACCAGACACTGCGTGGTGCTACAACTGAGCGCGAGGATGCAGCATATTTAGGTTATATCAGACAATGCGTGGTGCTACAGCTGAGCGCGAGGATGCAGCATATTTATCAGACACTGCGTGGTGCCACAGCTGAGCGCGAGGATGCAGCATATTTAGGTTATATCAGACACTGCGTGGTGCCACAGCTGAGCGCGAGGATGCAGCATATTTAGGATATATCAGACACTGCGTGGTGCTACAACTGAGCGCGAGGATGCAGCATATTTAGGTTATATCAGACAATGCGTGGTGTTACAGCTGAGCGCGAGGATGCAGCATATTTAGGTCATATCAGACACTGCGTGGTGCCACAGCTGAGCGCGAGGATGCAGCATATCTAGGTTATATCAGACACTGCGTGGTGCTACAACTGAGCACGAGGATGCAGCATATTTAGGTTATTATCAGACATTACGTGGTGTTATCCGGACACTATTGATTGGACATTGATTAACATGTCAAGTAGATTTGATGAAGATCTGTCTTATATACTTACTGTCATGACCAAGACATCTACCAGTTTAATGTTAATGTATATGCTGTGTGGTTCCAGGCTTCTATATACATTGTTGCTCTGAAACACAATATAGTCTACATCCGTTATGTCAAAGTTCCGTTTCAGACACTATCATTTTACATGTGTGTGTTTTACGTTTATTTATCGTCGCTACCGGTTGCCCATATGAGCGACGCCTCGTGAAGAGATTAGTCATTTTAGATGTTTGGAGGATAGTTTATACAAATTTATTATAGCTCGATTGTGAAACAAGTTCTTACAACTTATATTTATCACTCTCGAGACCTCATTCCTGATGGAATCCATCGCCACGGGGGAGAGAGAAGAGGCAACGTGGAATTTAAATGCCTTGCCTAAGGGCATAATTGTAACGGCTTCAGTGGGCTCAAACTCCGGACCTGAAGCGAACGCGCATCTACTGAGCTATCACGACTTCCGGAGGATAGTGCAATGATACAGACAGAGACTCATTACAGAGTCTCCTCTGGTTCTTTTACGTGTACGGTGTAAAGCACCGACACGAGACCTCGGTTTAAGATGTATCATTTTACATATAACTAAATATGTTTATATCGAATTTCGTTAAGTCAAACTTCGGTTATGTCGAAGTATTTTGTTCAGTCCGACGGAATTCGACATTGTATTGTATTCGACTCGATTGCGAAACAAGTTCTTACAACAATAGTTTAAAGCGACACTATCATCATATGGAATAAAATTTTAATAAAATAAAAAAATATTATAAAATTTGAAATTTTATGTACAAGTAGAGGAAATACTACTACACATTCTATTATAATTTGAATATTTATTTTCAGCCAGAAAACATGTGTTTGAACTATAACAAACTGAAAGTGAAATTACGTGTTCTTGAATCGGTTTGCCACGCCCAACATGCATTCGTAACGCATCGCTCTCTACCGACAATTAGCATAGCAGCTAAGACATATGCGTCATGCGCAGTAAGTATTGTTTACATACGTTTGTTGATAAATTCGCGTATATTACTTGGCAACATTAAACTGAGACTCATTAATCTCCGCCAAAGCCTTCGTAAGTTTCCGTGAACTACGACCAGGACATGCGTTAGGTTTTTACCGTTAATATTTGAATCAAGTCAGTAAGTAAGTGTACCATAATCTAAAGCTCATATTTTACTTCGGAAATCCGATTATTAACGAAGTAAGTTCACGGAATATGCAAATGTCTCAGTTTAATGTTGCCAAACAATACGACGGTGCTATATTTATTCGGTTTATTTTCGTTTCTGTACGAATGTTTTATTTTAACACACAGCCATTGGAAATTATATTCTTTAAATATCTGGTCCAGTTTACTAAAAACATCCTTTATTCCAATAATTGACCTCAACTCTGGTGGAATATATCGCCAAGACGAAGAGAGAAAAGTCAATGTGGAATTTCAGTCCCTTATTTAAAGACACAATCGTAAAGACTACAGTTGAAGCGAACGCGCTAACACTGCGGTATCACGGCCTAACACTTCGCTACCACTGCACTATCAGCTCGCTAACACTGCGATATCACGGTCTAACATTTCGCTACCACTGCACTATCAGCTCGCTAACACTGCGCATTCACAGCGCTAACAGTGTGCTATCACCGTGCTAGCACTGAGCCATCACCTCGCTAACACTGCGCTATCACCGCGCTAACAGTGTGCTATCACCGTGCTAGCACTGAGCCATCACCTCGCTAACACTGCGCTATCACCGCGCTAACAGTGTGCTATCACCGCGCTACCACTGAGCTATCACCTCGCTAACACTGCGCTATCACCGCGCTACCACCGCGCTACCACTGTGCTATAACTGCGCTTTCACCGCGCTAACGGTGTACTATCACTAGCAGTGTGCTATCACCGTGCTACCACTTTGCTATCACCGTGCTACCACTTTGCTATCACCGCGCTACCACTGAGCTACCAATGATTTCAACAAACCCCACGAGTTCATTAAAATAATTCAGATAACAATGTCATTAAATGAACAAATGAAATGAAAACTCGCCACATATTTTCTTATCGAACAACCATTTCAAAATATTTTGTTATACCATGAACCATCAATTAAAAAGATTTTTTCATCACATGAGCCACCATTTTAAAAGATTATTTCATCACATGAGTCACCATTTTAAAAGATATTTTCATCACATGAGCCACCATTTTAAAAGATATTTTCATCACATGAGTCACCATTTTAAAAGATATTTTCATCACATGAGCCACCATTTTAAAAGATATTTTCATCACATAAGTCACCATTTTAAAAGATATTTTCATCACATGAGTCACCATTTTAAAAGATATTTTCATCACATGAGTCACCATTTTAAAAGATATTTTCATCACATGAGTCTCCATTTTAACAGATATTTTCATCACAGGAGTCACCATTTTAAAAGATATTTTCATTACATGAGCTACCATTTTCAAAGAGTTTTACATCACATGAACCACCATTTTTAAAAGATGTTTGAAATGGGATCAAATTCGTTTGATAGTCGTGTTTATTGTTGTTTGCGTGCGTATGTTTGTGGGTTCCATTCTCTACTTGACACATGCAGCTTCAAGTTTACTCATTATGTACACTCTTAGTTTATACAAATTTATTTTAGCTCGATTGCGAAACAAGTTCTTACAACTTATATTGATCACTCTCAATACCTCGTTCCTGATAGAATCCATCGAAACGAGGGAAAGAGAAGGGACAATGTGTAATTTAAATGCCTTGCCTAAGGGCACATTCGTATCGGCTCCAATGGGATTCGAACTCCGGGCATTTCGCACCTGAAGCGAAAGCACTACTATTACGCTATCACGACTTTCTACAGGTACTCCGGCTTCCCCCCCCCCCCCCACACACACACGCACAATAATGGCCATATATATGTACATGATTTCTGCCGCGCCAACGATACTGTCAAACAGTGTTGTTAAAGCTTGTTTGGCAATCATTGTAAAATAACTAAAGTTTCCGTTAATTAACCCTTTCCCCCATAGAGCACAGTTTGACGCCAATACGACACATTGACAATGTAGTAGCCAAACCAATGTTCATAATAAAGGCCAGAATCTAGTGTAGTCCCTCTGTGGAGGTGGGATAGATATGACGACTACTTATCCACTGCATGATAACTAAATGACTATCATTTGTATGGATATATAATAGTATATTAACCTAAATCTCTATGTAGTCCCAGTAATATCTATGGAGGTGGGATAGATATGGCGACTACTTATTCATTGCATGATAGCTAAATGGCTGTCGTTTGTATGGATATATAATAGTATATTAACCTAGATCTCTATGTAGTCTCAGTAATATATATGGGGGTGGGATAGATATGGCGACTATTCATCCACTGCATGATAGCTAAATGGCTGTCGTTTATATGGATATATAATAGTATATTAACCTAAATCTATATGAAGTCCCAGTACTATCTATGGAGGTGGGATAGATATGGTGACTACTTATCCACTGCATGATAGCTAAATGGCTGTCGTTTGTATGGAGGCATAATAGTATATTAACCTAGATCTCTATGAAGTCCCAGTACTATCCATAGTATATTAACCTAGATCTCTATGAAGTCCCAGTACTATCTATAGTATATTAACCTAGATCTCTATGAAGTCCCAGTACTATCTATAGTTTATTAACCTAGATCTCTATGAAGTCCCAGTACTATCTATAGTATATTAACCTAAATCTCTATGAAGTCCCAGTACTATCTATAGTATATTAACCTAGATCTCTATGAAGTCCCAGTACTATCTATCGTATATTAACCTAAATCTCTATGAAGTCCCAGTACTATCTATAGTATATTAACCTAGATCTCTATGAAGTCCCAGTACTATCTATAGTATATTAACCTAAATCTCTATGAAGTCCCAGTACTATCTATAGTATATTAACCTAAATCTCTATGAAGTCCCAGTACTATCTATAGTATATTAACCTAGATCTCTATGAAGTCCCAGTACTATCTATAGTATATTAACCTAAATCTCTATGGTGGAAGGGTTAAACGATGTTACGACTGCTGTCTACAATATTTTATATTTGTTTGCAGTGACATTTTTTCTTCTTTGTCGCCATAAAATGTTTCGAGTGAGACTTATCAACGGATTATGTTCAGCCAGGATACGATAAACAAGAGAGTACGTTTGACCGTCCCTACCTGTATCACATGCATGTCGATACTGATTGCTTGAACATAGAATGCTAACTTATACTCACCGAATGAATAAGTGCCCCGACATACTCTCTAACTTTGTGTGTGGCCTGGTTCACGCGGTTCGAATGCGAGTCCGAAGACGAGGTTGTCTGGTACCACCTGTAGCAGAGACATTTTCCTTCAGGTTAATATTATAGTTTAAACATAGTTTATTTCAAACAAGTACGCAACATATACATATACCGTCTCCGTAGCCCAGTGGTTAAGGCGTCCGCCTACGGAGCGGGGATGTCGACGGTTCGAATCTCGTCAGGGGTTCGTTCTGATATGGCCGGTTGGTGAGCCGCCAGCTAGTTAAATAATGGTTACCGATTGCCTACCAGCCTGGCGTCTGGCACACACGCATAGGATTCGGGAAGTACTGATGTTCATAAAAAAGAGGTGTCTCATAAGTCAGACATGGCTGGCCCTTTAAATAGGGGTGACACTATAATAAACAAACACTTTACTTTACTTTTACTTTTATACAAAGATACATATTTTAAAATTTTAAGCTGCAATCATTGTAAAATAAATAAAGTTTAAACTTTTTTTTACTATTTGATTAAATCATGAACCGTAAACTAGAATATAATAAAAAAGAGAGAACAAGTAAAAAATAGACGGATCTGTAGTCCAGTGGTAACACGCTGGACTGGTAATCCAAGGATCGCAGGTTCGATCCCCCGTCTGACCGTAATAAAATTAAAGTCTTTCATATGGGACTTTAAACCGAGGTCTCGTGTCGGTACTGTACACCGTGCACTTAAAAGAACCAGAGGAGATTCTGGAATGGGTCTCTGTCTGTATCATTGCACTATATCCTCCAAATATCTAAAATGACTAATCTCTTCAGGAGGCGTCGCTCATATGGGCAACCGGTAGCGACGATACATAAACGTAAACACACACACACACACACGCATGCACAGACACACAGTAATTAATAGAGACGGTTGATATTTAGATTGACTCAGAAGAAAGGGGAAATGATAGAAGAAGGAACATGGTGGATTAAGACGTTTGAACATTTTAATTACCCCATGATGACCCACCTACGATATATGTAGAGGTCTTCTTGGCTAAGTAGCTGTATACAATTAAGAGGTTTTTTATATTTAAAGCGTCACTATTTGAGAACTGTTGATATGCATAAGATGGTCTTCTTGTCTACGTAGCTGTATATAATTAAGGTTTATTATTTAAAGCGACACTATATGAGAAATGTTGATATGCATAAGATTGGTCTTATTGTCTAAGTAGCTGTATATAATTAAGGTTTTTTATAATTATATAAAGCGACACTATTTGAGAACTGTTGATATGCATAAGATTGGTCTTATTGTCTAAGTAGCTGTATCTAAGTATGGGTTTTTTGTTTTAAAGTGACACTATATGAGACATTTTGCTATGAATTAGCATACCACATACCTCTAAATAGGCTTACAAAAAGTGTAGATCCAGATGAGCCGGCTCGTGACGAGCCGTCTCATCAGGATCTGCACTTTTTGCCAGTGATATGACTATTTTTAGACATAATTACCCATTTTGATAAATGAAATGTGTCCAAATGTGATTTTCTGATTCATTTATTGGTTTATGAATATCATGGACCAGTCCATGTGAGTTACTTGGTGTTGAATGGGTTAAGAAGCTGTATATAAGTAAGGTTTTTTTATTTAAAGCGACACTATATATGAGACATTTTGCTATGCATATGATTGGCGAAGTAGCTGTGTAAACTCACTTATTAAATTCGCTGTAATCTGCCACAATTAAAAGCTCTATCGTCAGTCGTTGAGATGTACGAGAAAACGTCAAAGCATGGGAAACGCTGATTGGAACTAAAACGATAGCAAGTAATATATGTATACACCAAACAGTACGTAATCATAAAACATGGTTAAATAAATCGTCCTTCTGTCAATTTACATTAAACGGATTATACCCATACTCTTTTTTAGTTTATACAAATTTATTTTAGCTCCATTGCGAAACAAGTTCCTACAACTTATAGTGTAGGAGATAGCAGAAAAATCGTGCAAATGATGATACAAGCATCAAATTTGGCACACTTGTTCTCCAAGTGATACTAATCAAATCTGCCCGATTGGCCAATTGAAAATCCAAGATGGCGGCCATCTTGAAAAATGATAAATTAGCCAAATTAGCCGCCCGAAGTTGACGTTTTGCTTAGAAGTATTTGTAGTTGTCCGATTTGCATGATCTAGGTGTGGATTCCTATGTGTTCAAGCCTGCTGAAGTAGATTTTCCTGTTTATAAAGCACACTGACACATATTTTTATCACTTCGCACATTTGTTTATGATTTTCATAAGTGTGCATGGCTATGGGGTGTAGGGGTGTAGTGTTAGAGGTAGTACCTTTGTTTCAGCAGTCAGCCACATCCATTGGATGGACTACTGGCACTGGTCCTCACCACTAGCCCAACTCTCATCTATGGCTCCAAGAAGATGCTAGTGCACGGCATCGGCCACACCCTGGTAAACCGCGTTGGCTCGCGGGCTAAACTAGATGAGGGTAGCACACAGAAGGTCTCTGCGTGTGATGGAGTACATCTAGATCCAAAACTTTCAAGTGCATGAAGTGATTGTCGGGCACTACCAAGACACATTGGTGACATCACTGCTGTGAAACTCAGCATGGGGTTCAGTGTCAGCTAAGTAGGAAATGTATGTTGGCATCATACTGCAACAACCTACTAGTGTCCCAAATGCTGCCTAATCAACCCCAGATCAGTTAGGCAGCTGCACCTGAATGGACAGGACGTGCAAGCACGGGAGAGCCGAGCCAAGGATAATGGGGTTTTAGTTATCTGGATGGTGTACAGATCGCACGGGACTTATGACACTGGATGAACGATCGGACTAGGTGTAGGGCACGGTGCAAGAACCTAGTTGTATCCCATACAGGAAAGTGTCTATTTTACATGTACAGGGTGGTAAAAGGATAAACCCTCGACCCTGAACGTCATACTGACCATGGACCCGAGTTCTACTGGACAATCGTGGAACACTGACTGGACCAAGTGTTGCCTTCATACTGACCATGGACGCGAGTTCTACTGGACAATCGTGGACCACTGACTGGACCAAGTGTTGCCTAGTGACTGGACCAAGTGTTGCCTAGTGACTGGACCAAGTGTTGCCTAGTGACTGGACCAAGTGTTGCCTAGTGACTGGACCAAGTGTTGCCTAGTGACTGGACCAAGTGTTGCCTAGTGACTGGACCAAGTGTTGCCTAGTGACTGGACCAAGTGTTGCCTAGTGACTGGACCAAGTGTTGCCTAGTGACTGGACCAAGTGTTGCCTAGTGACTGGACCAAGTGTTGCCTAGTGACTGGACCAAGTGTTGCCTAGTGACTGGACCAAGTGTTGCCTAGTGACTGGACCAAGTGTTGTCAGGAGGTTAAGAAAGAAGATCTAAAGTCCCCCCAGGCGATGATGGATATATGAACTTGGCAACGAATATTCCTCTGTTTCACTCACTCAATGCACTACCAATCAAGCTAGACCCTGCAAGACTTGACGAAGGTGGTGGGATAGATGAAACATTGAGACAAAAGAAGGCACGATATCATAAGAGTTGCAGGCTTCTATTTAACAACACAAAGTTACACAGAGCTGAACAAAGATCAACCCATGCAGGTGATGAGGGCGGTAGAAGTAAGATCCCACGAAAGGTCCAGGAAGCTAAAACACAAGAATGTTTCTTTTGCTAAACCAAAGGGGGGAGCTTAGAGTAGCAATGACAATGCAAGTGAATAAGAGAATAAACGAATGTGCAAAAACACTCAGTGATAGAAAACTCCTTGCCAAACTAAGTGTAGGAGATGTCATAGCACAAGAACTGAAATATCACCCTGCCTGCTTGGTGGCATTGTATAACCGAGAACGAGCCTACCTAAATGTGCAGGAGCAAGAGAAAGCACAGGAGCTCTGGAAGGAAGCATATCCAATTGCTTTCTCCGAACTAGTCACCTACATTAGTGAGATGAAAAATGCCAGTGATAGTAGAGATCCACTCATTTTCAAGCTTGCTGATTTGACCATGCTTTACAAGAAGAGGCTGGAGCAGCTTGGTGTTGAATCGCCTGATGTTCATCCTACTCGACCAGCTGCCTTTTCACATTCCCAAGCTGCAAGCTCATCGCCAAGGACGAGATGTTCTGTTGGCTTTTGAAAATGATGTAGGCTCAATCCTCTCACAAGCATCCAAGTACGGTGAAGCGATCCATCTAGCGAACGCTGCTGGGATAATAAGACGAGACATGCTCCATCAAAAGTCAAATTTCAGCAGCGGCTTTCACGACACAGACCTAGAACAGGCTCTACCACCATCACTGCTGCAATTTGTATGCATGATCGAACATGGTGCAGACATCAAGTCCCAACTCCAGCATGGAGCATCGAAATCTGACCTTTCTATATCACAACTCCTACAGTACAACTGCTTTGCCAAATACAAGGAAGGAACAGATGTCCACATGCATTCCAAGGACCGTGAGCCACCTTTTGCAGTCTACATGGGTCTGTATGTGTTTGCCAAGACGAGGAAGAGACAAATCATTGAAATGCTCCATGAGTATGGGCTCAGCATATCATACGACAGAGTCCTAGAAATCTCAGCACAGTTAGGAGAAGCAGTTGTTGCACAGTATGTGGAAGATGGAGTAATCTGTCCACCAGTCTTGAGAAAGCAGTTGTTCACAACTGCAGCAGTGGACAACATAGATCATAATCCGACTGCGACCACAGCTCAAACATCTTTCCATGGTACAAGTGTGTCCATTTTCCAACATCCAAGCACTGAAAATGCTGGCGATGAACATGAGCCGCTCAAACTAAAGTCAGAAATGAAGGTTAAGAAAGTTCCAGAGCTTCCAAAAGCATACACCAATATTCGACCAGCATACACCACGATAAACCCCAATCCTCCTCCAGTAGCAAGCCAATCCTTACCAGCACCCGAGTCGATCTGATCACACTTGAAAGAAGAATATTCTTGGTTGGAGGAAGTCTTCCTCACTGAGGATGTGGCTGATGCAGTCAGCATCACATGGTCAGCCCACCATGCAACGTAGAAAAGGAGCCATCCATTTGAAGTGAGCATTTCAGCAATGATGCCTCTGTGGCGAGACCAGGCTCACTCTGTTGCAACGATCAAGCATGCCATGGCGAAGGTCCGTGATACAGTGGCTTTCCTGAACCCAGGGCAGACACCTGCCATTGTTGCTGACCAACCGTTGTATGCTCTGGCAAAACAAATACAATGGAAGTGGCCCGAATATGGAGAGGACAAGTTCGTAATCATGTTCGGTGAACTTCATATAGAAATGGCTGCACTGAGATCGATAGGAACATTACTACGGGACAGTGGCTGGACCAGTGCCATTGTGGAAGCAGAGGTGGCCTCATCTGGTACAACAGAGTATTACCTGTCTGTATCCAGTGTCACCAGGACAAGACAAGCACACCAGATCACTGCATGCAGCTTGTACAAACTGATGAAGAAGGCATACCATGATTACCGCTCTGTAGAGTCTAGCATATCAGATATAACCTTTGAGGATTGGTGTGAACAACGGAGGAAAGAGAGTCCGCAGTTCCAGTTCTGGAGTCTGGTGCTGGACATGGAGCTCACCATATTCACCCTGATCCGCTCATTCAGAGAAGGAGACTTCAACTTGTACCGTGAGGCACTTTCAGAACTGGTGCTTTACTTCTTTGCGAATAACAATGTCAACTATGCGCGATGGATCCCAATTCACCTCCGAGATATGATGTCACTTGAGCAACAACATCCAGATGTGGCCAGGGAGTTTCACAAAGGGAACTTCGCCATCCACAAGTCAAGAAGAGAATGATCTGCCCTGGCGATCGACCAAGCACACGAGCACAATAATGCAGTGATTAAAGGTGACGGAGGAGCAATTGGGTTGACAGAAGACCCGTCAGCACTTCGTAGGTGGATGGTCGCTGGACCCGAAGTTAGTCGTCTAGTAGCTTGATACGAGGCCATGTTTGGTATGAAAGATGCCACCTACAGCAGCAGACACCATGAGCAGACACTGAGTGCCCAGAAATCTTTCTTTGAAAAGGTGAAATCACTCTCTGCAGTGATGCAGGAGATGGGCAACCCATTCCAAGAAGAATCAGCCGACCTGCTGGTGCTAGACACGAAGAACATTGCAGACCCAACTCTAGCTGAAATGGTAGCTACACATCACCGGCAGGGAAAAGAGCAGTTCCAATCATTCATGGAGGGGCTAGAGGATGAAGGTGAACGTCCTTTCTATCATCCAATCAAGAAAAACCGTGTTTCTTTCTTCAAAGAAGAGCAAGCTGATGTAATTTCTAAGGTGAAAGTCCTGAAAGACGACTGTCAGTTATTCTCGCGACTGTTCATCTCGTGCCAGAACAGGCAATGTGACTTGCAAGAATTCTTCAAGCACGAGAATCAGTCACACCCTGCATCTATCAGTGACAGCGGCAAGCTTCATACGGGTCAGAAGTCACAGCTGGTTGAAATTCTTGAAGCGCAAGTGAACATCCCAGACAGAGAACCAAAGGGAGATGCAATCATCATTGATGGCTCAGCACTTATCAATGCCTTACCTCCACGTACTTCAAAGACATTTTCTGACTATGCTAAAGAAGACATCATCCCAAAGGTGGAATCCTATGGTGCCAGGTATGAGCGGGTGGACGTAGTCATTGATGTGTACAAGAAGTCAAGTCTGAAATCCGAGACAAAGTCGAAAAGGGGGCAAGGAATCAGAAGAAGAGTGACAGGAACGAGTAAGACACCAGGTAACTGGCAAAGCTTCCTTCGTGACGCCAGCAACAAGACTGAGCTGTTTCACTTCCTTGCGGAAAAGATGTTTGAAGCAGAGACGACAAGCACAGTCATCGTCACAAAAGGAGAAGATGCCATTAGCAACACAAGGAAGTCTCTGGATGCTGTGTCCCCATGTTGTCATGAAGAAGCGGACAGTCGAATATTTGAACACACCAGGGATGCAACGACTGATGGGAGCAAGTCTATTATCATTAAGGCTAATGACACGGACGTGCTAGTCATAGCAATATCTGTACTGCCATCCTTACAGGAACTAGGTCTTGAGAAAATGTGGATTGCCTTTGGCCAAGGAGCCAAGATGCGATGGATTCCAGTCCATGAGGTAGTTTCTGCAATAGGGCTTGAGAAAGCTGAAGGGATCCCATACTTTCATGCGTTCACTGGATGTGATGTCGTGTCTGCCTTCCGTGGGAAAGCGAAGAAATCTGCATGGCAGATTTGGAACGTATTTGATGATGTTTCTGAAACATTCACTAATCTCAGCCAGCATCCAACATTGATTCGTGATCTTGACCTGCAGAGGCTGGAGAGATTCGTTGTCCTCATGTACGACAGATCAAGCGCAGCCACTGGTGTGGACGAGGCAAGACTAGATCTCTTTGCCCGCAAGCAGAGGCCGTACAACTCAATTCCACCAACACAGGCAGCCCTCAGAGAACATGCAAAGCGTGTGGCCTATCAGGCTGGGATCATCTGGGGCCAGGCAACCATCTCCAATCCAGACACGAGCAGTCCCGCTGAATGGGGGGGTGGACACAGAAAGGAGAGACATGGCAGATATGTTGGACAACACTACCCCCTATTGCAGCGAGCTGTCGGGAACTGACGAAATGTTCCTGTAAGAAAGGTTGCAAAGGAAGATGCAAGTGCTTTCAGTCAGAGCTCCCCTGCACATCACTCTGCAGCTGCATATGTGAACAGTAGCAGCTGGAGGACCAGTGGCATGGTATGCATAACTTTGAACATTTACTAGCCGGGGCAAAGCTTACGTAATGAAAAACAGACAATCTGGTGGCCATCTTGAAAAA
Organism: Archivesica marissinica; assembly: GCA_014843695.1. Classification (NCBI taxonomy): domain Eukaryota; kingdom Metazoa; phylum Mollusca; class Bivalvia; order Venerida; family Vesicomyidae; genus Archivesica; species Archivesica marissinica. Next base: position 52,426,779 of record CM026400.1, read on the forward strand.
TATGTGTCAGTGTGCTTTATAAACAGGAAAATCTACTTCAGCAGGCTTGAAAACATAGGAATCCACACCTAGATCATGCAAATCGGACAACTACAAATACTTCTAAGCAAAACGTCAACTTCGGGCGGCTAATTTATCATTTTTCAAGATGGCCGCCATCTTGGATTTTCAATTGGCCAATCGGGCAGATTTGATTAGTATCACTTGGAGAAAAAGTGTGCCAAAGTTGATGCTTGTATCATCATTTGCACGATTCCTCTCAAAAATTGCTGTTATCTGCCCCACTATTAATATTAATCACTCTTGAGGCCTTATTTCTGATGGAATCCATCGCCACGAGAGAGAGAGAGGGAAGAGGCAGTGTGGACTATACATGCCTTGCACAATTGTAATGGCTAAGCTGGGCGCGAACTCCAGACCTTTCGCACCTGAAGCTGCGCTGACGGACAACGATCCTATAAGCATTCGACCAGTCAATGATATAAACACATTTACTCTTTCGTAATTTTAAATTTAAGGAATTATCGCGGGTTAATAGTTTCCATTGGGGCATGAACTACTCTGAGCGTGTCTAAGATATACTAGAGGACATAGAAAACGCACACCTACATTATAATATATTAGTGGACATAGAAAACGCACCCTTCGGATATGTGTGTTTTTACATGAAAAACAATAACTATATAAATACATAGTTTTAAACATTTTGGAATATTTTTAGTTGTTAAGTCGTGTGTTTTGTAATAAAGATGTGATATATCTTTGATGGAATCCTTCGTATTTCGGTTTCACGTAATAATAATCCTATAATGTAGGTGTGCGTTTTCTGTGTCCTCTAGAATATAATGTAGGTGCGCGTTTTCTATGTCCTCTAGTATATAATGTAGGTGTGCGTTTTCTATGTCCTCTAGTATATAATGTAGGTGTGCGTTTTCTATGTCCTCTAGTATATAATGTAGGTGTGCGTTTTCTATGTCCTCTGTATATAATGTAGGTGTGCGTTTTCTTGTCCTCTAGTATATAATGTAGGTGGTTGCGTTTTCTATGTCCTCTAGTATATAATGTAGGTGTGCGTTTCTGTGTCCTCTAGTATATAATTAGGTGTGCGTTTTCTGTGTCCTCTAGTATATAATGTAGGTGTGCGTTTTCTGTGTCCTCTAGTATATAATGTAGGTGTGCGTTTTCTGTGTCCTCTAGTATATAATGTAGGTGTGCGTTTTCTGTGTCCTCTAGTATATGAGGATGGCGAATGCTTCCACAGTAACTTGAAACCCGCCCGACACAGTTCATACCCCGATGGAAACGATTAAACCGTGATGCGTTACTAATAGTTACATTAATTAAGCAACGTGACGTGTGTTTTACGTTTATTTATCGTCGCTACCGGTTGCCCATATGAGCGACGCCTCCTGAAGAGATTAGTCATTTTAGATTGTTGGAGGATAGTGCAATGATACAGACCGAGACCCATTCCAAAGTCTCCTCTGGTTCTTTTACGTGCACGGTAAAGCACTGACACGAAACCTCGGTTTAAAGTCCCATCTTAAAGACTGTTAATTGTGTTAGGTTCAGACGGGGGATCGAACCTGCGATCCTTCGATTCTTTGACACATCCAGTGGGGTTTCTATTCAATAGCGGCGAGGAGACGTCGATTATATTAAGCACTCAACCAGTCACGGATGTCCCTATTTTAACATATTAAGGGGATAACCCAATTATCATTTTAACTTATGAATATACACAGATTACTAAGAGATGCTTATGTAATATAAATGTTGTATCTTACCAATAGAAAGGAAACAAACATAGAGGTAAATCTTAACCAATTCCATTTTACGACGGTCAGTCGATTGCGAGCTAAATAGAACTAGTATGCCTATGTTACCTTAGACGAAGCTTGGTCGAATTCTTATCTTTGAACGTGACCTGGCATCGTTGTTACACGTAAGACGGATATCATTGTGTGTGTGCCCCCAGGTGCTCCAAGGTACTCCGTATTTTCTTATAATTACGAGCTTGCATTAAAGCAGTATTACATCGTATGAAATAAAAGATACGTATGGGTAGCAATGCTGCTACACATTCTAACATTATACTTTGTATACTTATGTTCATTTGGTAAACAGTGTTTTTTGCGATAAAACAAACTCGAAACCGAAAGTAGTCTTTTTTAATTAAATTACTTGATATGTTGATTCCTACCGCTGTTAGCTAAGTCTTTTAGGAACATGTCTACATCCCCGCGAGGGGTTCGACATTAGAGGAAGATAGATAGATACGCGCTGTGCGTGTTTACATTTCGTGTGTTGATAAACAAATTCGCGTATACGACGGTTTAAATTTATTGGAATTTTATCGTTTCTGAGCGACTATTTTGATTTTTGTAAACACACACACATTAGTATTTATATTTTACCCAAAACATCCTTTATACGATGTAATGCTGCTTTAAGACTACCAATATATCATTAGTATACTAGATGACATAGAAAACACACACCTACTTTATATACTAGAGGACATAGAAAACGCACATCATGATGATGATGATGATGATGATGATGATGATGGTGGTGGTGATGATGATGATGATGATGATGGTGATGATGATGATGATGATGATGATGATGATGATGATGATGATGATGATGATGATGATGATGATGATGATGTAGTCCAGTGGTAACACGCTGGACTGGTAATCCAGGGATCGCAGGTTCGATCCCCCGTCTGACCCTAATAATAACCTGCGACCCATGGTTTACCAGTCCAACGTGTTAACCACTGAACTACATATTCGTCTACAAAATTAACACGTTCATGCATTTATACTCATACGCCATTCCTGCATATATTCATCCAATACTCGCTGCTTGACCAACCACTAATTGCATGATGATTGCATTCTATTTATACTTTATTTATTTTACAACGATTGCGAAGCAAGTTTTAACAACTTATATTAATCACTCTCGTTAGCTCGGATGGAAGCGTAAAAGTGGTCATTGGTGTGGGAGGAAACCGGAGCACCCGGAGAAAACCCACATGTCCGATATGGCGTCCATCGTACCATCTCATATACTTCCAGGTCCTAGAATCGAATTTGATACATAATTTATGGCAGAATAAACAATTGTTTTATAATGATATTGGCAGAACGACACACCTTTAACAAATAATTGTGTGTTTTTACGTTTATTTATCATCGCTACCCATATGAGCGACGCCTACTGAAGATATTAGTCATTTTAGATTTTTGGAGGATAGTGCAATGATACATAGAGAGACACATTCCAGAGTTTCCTCTGGTTCTTTTACGTGCACGGTGTACAGCACCGATACGAGACCTCGGTTTAATGTCCCATCTGAAAGACTGTTAATTTTATTAGGGTCGTAGCAACTCTTCTAACCTAGCACATGGCCGGTGTTCGACTCACGTCCGGGTTAAAGGTCATATTGTGTAAATCGAGTCCGAACTCTGGCTGATTAGGTGTTACTCGAGTACGACGGGTTAACTCGAGAGTTTCAACAGAACACGCTCCTAGTGTCTGTGTGTAAACACACATTAGTGCATGAATATTAATATACTTTGTATTATGGACCTATTGAGTTGAACTTCCTGTAGACATGTTGCTTTGACATTTGTATCACATAGGGGGGTAGGAGACCCCACCATGCACCCCCTTCAGCATCTTATGCTGGTGAAATTTTAAGACATGTACTCAAAGAATAAAGTGTCACGATCAACGTTTTAATCCAAGATGGCTGCCAAGATGGCCGCCAAATTCTGAAAAATACACTCTTATATCTATTGGGTACATTTCGTTTGAAATGTTGGTTGATTTCATGTTTTATTCTTCATAGTGATGTCAGATGCATATACATACATGATTATAAAGGTTTTGTTGACATTCATTGCAAACTTTTTTGGAGACACACTTACTTTCTGTTAAAACCATCTTCAGCATTCACCGGGGCCACTATTTTCTTATTTATTATATAGCTGGTGAGATTGTAAGATATGTGTACTCAAATGAAAACTCGTCACATTGTCCCCTCCATGGTGTCGTCTTCTTTGTCAATATGTTAGGAGAATATGTTTAAGTGGATTCTAGTTCAGTGTTTGGAAGATATTTATTAGCACCTGTTCTTATTTATATGATTATATTATGATATACAACTATCATAGGAAATCTCTAACGCCTATTTACACAATCCAAGTTGCTAATGTCCTTACCCTACATATCCCATCACTCCATTATCACAAATTATCACGTTTACTGTTTCAGTCCTCCTCAGAAGAACTATCTAACGCCCTATCTCACTTATTTACACAATCCAATCTGCTAATGTCCTTGCCCTACATATCCCATTACTCCATTATCACAAATTATCACGTTTACTGTTTCAGTTCTCTTCCTACGCTCTGCATCTTTGATTTCCCATGCAGTGCACATGTGAGCTTTTCATACCCGGTCGGAAGATCAGTGTCAACACTCCATTCATCTCCTAAATGTTTCAAGGCCTCACAGTGTACTGGAGATTTCAATAGCAACTTGAGAGATTTCATCTTTCCAATACCCCTGAAAGAACTGACGGAATCACAGCCGGTGAATGCATGTAGATCCAGCATCACCTAGCACATTTGCTCTGTGTAGTGTTTAGAGATACGTGTAATGTGAATAAGCCGCCTCGTGTTGCCATGACCAGTATCGAAGAGGATAGTAGTGTCTATGTTCCTGGCATGATACAGCAATATCCAGAATATATCACTGACTCCAGACTCTTGCATACTGGTATCCCTGTTCTGAACCATATATGCAGTAGAGAACAACCCTACTGTAATATATGTATCACGATGATGATGATATTTTGTTGATGACAACGTTAGGTCAGCGTTTTATTAAATGTGTGTAAACCCGCCATCTTGTTGTTTCCAGACATTACATGGTGTCAGAATAAATCGGGGAAAATATGCATTAAAATGTAGGCATTCATGAATAGTATACAGGTATTTTGTAAGAAGAAATACTCATCTAATACTAGGAATGGACGGGCTAGGATGTCAAGCACCAACAATGGATTGGGAGGCGCAAGACTTAGAGGCATGTTGGAAAAGATTTCAACAACATACAAACTTTGTTTTCGACGGACCACTGAAAAAGAAGAGTGAAGAAGAAAAGTGTGCCTATCTTATGATATGGGTCGGTGAAAAAGGTCGCAGAATTCATGAAACGTGGAATTTATCTAACGACGAAAGCAAAGAATTATGTAGAAAAGTTCGAGGAATATGTGAAACCCAGATCAAATGTGGTGTACAACAGATACAAATTTGGATGTAAAGTACAACAGAAGAAACATTTGAACAATTCGTAACTGAGTTACAGATTCTGGTCAAGGACTGTCAATACGATAAACCTGATGAAATGGTTCGTGACAGAATAGTGTTTGGAGTAAAGACTAACAAAGTGCGAGAAAAACTGATCGGCATAGGATCAGAACTGACATTAAAGAAGACAATAGATATAGCTAGGACCTATGAAGTTTCTAGAGCTCAGACACAGTCGATGTCACGAGAGACAGAAAAAGTAAGTGCAATTAAAACAAAGCCGCGCTATATGAAACAACATGAGTCCAAGGACAAGTATAAAATGGACACGTATAACTATAAGAAAGAGGCATCATCAAGGTGTACACGTTGTGGAAAATTCCATAGGAAGGAAGAAAAGTGTCCTGCCAAAGGACAGCAGTGCAAAAAGTGCAGAAAATATGATCATTTCGCAGCTGAATGTAGGACCAAAGTGAAAACAAGATACAGTCAACAACCATACCCAAATAGAAGAGTTAATCAAGTAAATGATTATGGAAGTGAAAGTGAAGATGACCTCTATGTTGGTATGTTAATTGACTTGTCAGGAGAAAACTATAACATTAACTCACTGAAAGATGATTGGCTAGTGAAAAGTGAAGTAAATAATAAACCAGTAACAATGCAAATAGACACGGGAGCAAGGTGCAATGTCATGTCGGTTAAAACACTACATAGACTAGGCATAAAAGGTAATCTACAGAGAAATACCTCATCCCTGAGATCATTCAGTGGACATAAATTACCTACAAAGGGAGCTACAATGGTGACATGTATCATTAAAAGGTAAAAGCTGCAACATCAACTTTAAGATTGTTGACATGGATGTAGAAACCATTCTGGGAGCAGAAACTAGTGAACAATTGAATCTAGTACAAAGAGTATTCACAGTAAAGTTACCTTTAAATAGCAAAACGGATGTAGAGAAGCAGTATCCAACCTTATTTAAGGGACTTGGTAGATTATCGGGTGAACATAAGATCAAAATAGACGAATCTGTAATACCGGTAGTCCATGCACCCAGAAAGGTACCTGTAGCTTTAAAACAAAAAGTGAAAAATGAACTTGAACACATGAAGAAACTAGGTGTTATATATAAACAGGATAAACCAACTAAATGGGTTAATTCAATGGTTACAGTGGTTAAACCTAATGGCAAGCTTAGAATTTGCATGGATCCAAAAGATTTGAACAAAGCGATAAAGAGAGTACATTATCCAATGAAGACAATTGAAGAAATCTTACCGGAAATGGCAGGAGCTAAAATATTTAATAAATTAGATGCTACATGTGGATTTTGGCAATGTACACTAGATGAAGAGAGTCAAGAATTGTGTACAATAAACACTCCATTCGGGCGGTACAGCTTTAAACGATTGCCATATGGAATCAAATCAGCACCAGAAGTGTACCAGAAAATAATTTCTGAGTTAATTGAAGGTATTGATGGTTGCGAAGCAATAGTAGATGACATAGTTATATGGGGAAAAGATGCCCAAGAACATGATCAAAGACGGCATAAAGTGCTAACGAAACTCAATGACAATAATCTAAAGCTAAACAAGGACAAGTGTGAGTTTAGAAAGAATAGAATTGAATATGTTGGCCATGTGCTAACAGCGGATGGCTTAAAGCCAGATGAAGAGAAAGTGAGAGCAGTTAGAGATATGAGAAAGCCAGTTGATGTGAAAGAGTTAAGAACATTTCTAGGCCTCATTAACTACTTAGAAAAGTTCATAGAGAACTTATCAGAGAAAAGTGCTCCATTAAGAAAACTACTTGAGAAAGAGGTAGCATGGCAGTGGGGTCACATAGAGAACGGTGCATTTGAACAATTGAAAAATGCTGCTATAACAGCACCAGTATTAAAGTTCTATGATCAGAATGAACCAATTACACTTTCAGTTGATGCATCATCCACAGGGATTGGAGCAGTGATCTTACAGAAAGGTCAACCTGTAGCATATGGGTCAAGGTCACTAACACGGGCACAACAGAACTATGCACAAATTGAAAAAGCTCTAGCAATATCGTACGGTTGTACAAAGTTTCATCAATATTTGTTTGCAAAAGAAGTACACGTGGAATCAGACCACAAACCACTGCAATCAATATTTGCAAAACCACTATATCAAGTACCACCAAGGTTACAAAGGATTATACTATCCTTGCAGAAGTATGACTTGAAGGTGACGCATAAACCAGGAAAAGAGATGTTCATATCAGACTGTTTAAGCAGGGCATATCTGAATGAAACAACAGAAGATTTAAATTCTGAGGAAATAACAATAAACTTGTTAAAGTACTTGCCAGTTTCAATACAAAAACAGAAAGAATTCCAATTGGCAACTGACAAAGATTCAGAACTAGTAAAACTGAAAGTTATAATTCAACGAGGATGGCCTGAAAAACAGGAAGAAATACCACAAGAGTTGAGACCATATTGGAATTTTCGAGACGAGATTACCAGCATTGATGGCATGCTGTTTAAAACACACAAACTGATAGTGCCAAAGACATTAAGAGAAGAAATGCTAGACATAATACATGAAGCACATACGGGTGTGGTGAAGTGTAAATCTAGAGCTAGAGAATCTCTATTATGGATAGGAATGGCTAAAGATGTTGAAAATAAAGTAAAACAGTGTGAAATCTGTACTCGGAATCAGAAAGCAAATCCAAAAGAGCCATTAATGAAAACAGAAATTCCAGATAGGCCATGGTCGCGTATTAGTGTGGACATATTTCATTTCCGTAGTAATAATTATCTGCTTACGGTGGATAGATTTACCTCGTGGCCAGAAATTGTGAAATTAGATAACATGTCGAGCGAGAACACAGTACAATACTTAAAGAGTCAGTTTGCAAAGTATGGCATACCAGATGAATTATACAGTGACAATGGTGTCCAATTCTCATCCTATTGCTTTGATAAATTCAGGAGAGAATATGATTTCAACCAGTTCGCCAACATTTGCACAATCGAATGGATTAGCTGAAAGAACAGTGCAAACTGTTAAAAATCTGCTTTAAAAAGCCAAAGATCCATATATGTCACTAATGATATATAGAGACACTGTACTTGAACATGTAGGATTATCGCCTGCACAAATGTTTCTTGGAAGACGCTTAAAGACAAAACTACCTGTGACAACACCTTTACTAAAGAGAGGTAAACACAGAAACAATTCGTAAACATCGACATAAATCGCAATGTCTACAGAAACGACACTACGACAAACATGCCGACGGAAATCTGTCACATCTAGACGTAGGTGACAAGGTGGTTATGAAACGAGCTGAAAATGAACAGTGGGAACCTGCAACTGTAGTAGACAAACATTCAACACCAAGATCGTATATTGTGCAGAATAACAATGGAATTACGTACAAGAGAAATAGAAAACATCTAAGACCAACCGAAGCTTTGTTTAACGATCACGAACAAACGAGCAAAGTTATGAACTTGATAACGACGATAGTGTGCACCAGAACATAACACAACCAGAACCAATACCTGAAGAACCAATACCACAAAGTCCAAAAACGATGACAATTACAAGATCTGGTAGAACAGTTAAACGTCCCTCAAAATACAGTGATTTTGAGTTACAGTGATTTTGAGAGTTAGTGATTTTGAAAGTGACTAATTAGTAACATATATTTCAAGAGTTTAGTTTGATCAGTTGTGAAAGAAGACAACGCATATTCAAATTTAGTTTTATTCATCTATTACATATATATAATGTTTTGAGTGATTCTAAAAGCTGTATGATGATGTATATTCCAGAGGCAGAATAATCCTCATACGTCACACACTACCCCTGGGTAGTTACATTCTAAAGATATAGAAATAACACTATCATGTCAATCTCATTATTTAACAATCTTGAATAATATAGACATTTTAAGTTGTAGACAATCTGGACCTTAACAAAGGGAGATGTAATATATGTATCACGATGATGACAACGCTAGGTCAGCGTTTTATTAAATGTGTGTAAACCCGCCATCTTGTTGTTTACCAGACATTACAACCTATTATCTGTTTCTTCTTAGTTTGATCTCAATTCAGGAATCTTTTTTTTCCTGATCAGTATCTAATGCCTCTCCATTCTTAATCAAAATTACTCTCCGGGCATCTTGTACATAGTCTGACCAACATGTGTGCATTAACTCAATTAGCTGTTCCTTGTATGTATTCTTCATTGCACAAGAAAGCCTTCCAATCACGGGGTTTCTTGATGTTAGCTCCTTTCACTAAATGTTTCTCTGTAATACCTCTCCGCTTTCGTTCAAGAGCCTTCAGAGAAGTTGTATTGTACACGTCAGTACTGACTACAACATCATCATCCTTCTGTGTTTGACTGTACAAGTTCGCGCATATCTGTTTAAATGTATCAGGTATTTCCTTCAAGTAGTAGAAAAGGTCATTGTAATATTCTATTGTGAATACCCAAGCATTTGGAATTGTTTCCTCCATTACTCCCTTTGTGAGAAATGAAAATCCTACTGCCTTGTTTGTATTTGTGAGGTAATCATCAGCGATACCTATGCAGTATGGCACAGGTGTGAGACAGTACTTCATTACCTCTGCCATGTTGACTGTGGTGTATTGTGGTGTCACTAGAATCATGGTACAAATTGGACCTTGCTCTTGTAAGGTCAGTTGCAATGTTAGTTGATACTACAGCACCTGAGGATATTTTATATAGTCTGCTTCAGTCAATTGAAGATACAAATGTGTCTAGAAAGTTGGAAAAGGCCTCCATTGTAATGTTAACATGCTCCTGACCCCTCTTGATCTCGGCTGCCGATACATGTCTGCCATTGCAAATGTTGCAGCCAAGTATTGAGACCGCTCATGTGTGGTGGGAACCCATCTCTGGTAAGCTGCGTTGTTCCTTGTAATACCAGATATACCGGCACCACTAGCCCCACCATGGGACTTTGGGTGTTTCATGAAGGTTTCCTCCATTGTATTATTCACATCTGTGTGACAACCAGGAACCAATAATCGAGCCACACTGAATGCCCTTAGTATCAGTAATCCTAGTGATCAATGTTTGCAATGATTAAAGAGAGCATTGTCATATACCTCGCAGAATTCTGACCACCATATGCAAAGACCAGATCTGGCATGCGTAGAATGCATTCAGAATAGAGCAGAAAGTCGTTCCTTTTTACACTTTCGTGAAGTTCCAATGCAAGCCATGCAGCATTCATGTATGCCATACAGAATGTGGGTGTCTTCTCCAATTCACCATTAGCTACCCGCAACTGGCAGTACTTCCGAAGGTAACCAGTGATATCTGGAGCATTGATGTCATCATGAGGTTGATCCTTTGTTAATGAGGATTTCATTTCATTCAGTTTCATGTTGGCTGCTTCTGGCAAGCTTTCTCCTCCTGTGTGTTCTAGAAACATTTTGATTAGAAGTCTTTCCAGACTCTCCAAGACAGTCTGGTGACACACCATTGTACGACTGTAGTTTTTGTCACTTCGTACGCCATACACTGCCTGATCCCAAAAGTCCAGCTTCAAGTAGCACATCATGTGGAAATGAGCACATGTCAAATGAATGGTTCCAATGAGAATCACATGTTTTATATACATTTCAGGCTCTCCAGACCAACGGATATTCATTCATTCATACCCCTATGTCAAATGTGGTGATTGGGTACTCTTGTCCCACATCATGTGTTGCCTCTTCAGCAAGCCTCAAACATGCATTCACAGTTTTGTACTCTGTGATTGGGTTATGAATTACCGGGTAGTAGCCTATTGTTGTCAGGCGTTGTGGTAGATCACCTGTAACGGACACAAAGCCACCCCATCCAGGAAATCCTCTCTCAACATCACGCAGAAAAATCCACAAGATGTTCTTCCACTTTGAAATATTAAAGGCCTCTAAGCCACCCTCATGTCTATCATTTCCCGTCGCAATGTTTGGGCCACTTCTAATTGTCATGTAACATGATCCTTTAACGATCTAGCCTTGGTTCTTTGAACGGGTGCACTTTCAGTATCTGCCACTTGTTCGACTACAATATCCTGCAACTACATTAATACCAAACTTCTAATAGTCTATGACTACATAAAAGCCACACTGTGTATAACAAACACATCATGAAACATGCACTTGACTATAATTGAGCAAACACATACTATATGTAACAGACTGAAAGAAAACGAAAAGTGATGGTGACTAATCAAATGTTCTGCTTCAGATAACAAACATGCCCACTGGACATCTCCAATATTAAGACAACTACAATACTAGTATCTAGATTTTCACAGGAACAAATCTCTTCTTGGGCCTGACATTATAAGTAAAAAGCCATGTTCACATTTACAATATCGACAAAGAATATACCTTGGCGGATGAAACGTGACGCGTTTTCACTTTCCAATTTAGCATCGATTTACTGTGGACCTATCATGAATACAGACCCGTTATTTTTTTAGGTCATTTTACCCCACCCACTATTCAGGAACAGTGGAAGTGGAACGTACGAGTTAAATTATTAGTTAGATATATTCGATATGGTATAAAATGTAACATCTGTAATGCAAAGATATGAAAACATAATTATGGTAAAATGTGATTTTTACATAAATTTTCATTTTGGGGATCATTTACCATACCCACTTTTACGGCCATTATGTGTTAGAGAATGGTATATAACTATCTACGATTACATTAAATCACTTGTCTTTGACCAATTTCATCATTATATACGACATTTAAGGTAGTATGTCAAAATACATAAGTTTTAACAGAAATGAAAGTAAGTGTGTCTAAACAAAACATAGAATTTTACCTATTTTTCTCTGGATAACGTCCAGTTGTCAAGAAAATAGTGCAAAGAATGTCAAAAAACCTTTATAATCATGTAGTTACATGCATCTGACATCACCATGAAGCATAAAACATGAAAATAACGCAAACTTTGAAAAGAAATATACCCTATAGATATAGTGTATTTTTCAAAATTTGGCGGCCATCTTGGTGGACATCTTGGATTAAAACGTTGATCGTGACACTTTATTCTTTGAGTTCATGTCTTAAAATTTCATCAGCTACATAATACATAAGAAACTAGTGGTCCCGGTGAATGCTGAGGGGGTGCATGATGGGTCCAGGCCCTCATACTATATGTACAATCAAACAAGCCAGCCAAGGTAATCATAGAAAGTGGATGCTTATCACAAGTGGCTGCTAAATATAGGTAAAATGTATAATAAAATAACATATTTGGAATACTTGGAATATTGCAACTAGCTGCGTAATAGAGGTGACCACAATCACAGGTTTAACTGTATGTATGAATATATTTTTTTTAATTAATGATTTCGGATTCCTTCTACGGTTCAGACAACTTGATGCCCGGCAGACATTGAAAAACTACTGGACGTGCAGGACTAGGTTACCTGAGTGGCTTAAGGACGTCAATCCAGATGACGAAGGAATCCAGGCTGTAATGAAATCCGGGTAGGCATAATGTTAAATATCTGAGAGATGAGAGTGACGTATTGACATGTATGCCCACATTATGGGATATTTTAGTACAGACTTAAATTAAGTGGAAATATTATTTGGCTTTCATCTATTATGTAACTTAAAACTCAAACCACCGTGAAAATAATACTAACATAGTTACGCCCCTTATTTTCTAAACTCAATTTGTACTAAATCACTTCAGATGATTGCTTGCATAAGCAAGTATGAAACTGATCAGTAAAGCGACCATATAACCATTGTATGTGTTGATTCATCATTCACCAACATATATATTTGCTCTGGAACACCATTGATCACTCAGACGGATCTGTAGTCCAGTGGTAGCACGCTGGACTGGTAATCCAGGGATCGCAGGTTCGATCCCCCGTCTGACCCTAATAAAATTAACAGTCTTTCAGATGGGACGTTAAACCGAGGTCTCGTGTCGGTGCTTTACACTGTGCACGTAGAAGAACCAGAGGAGACTCTGGAATGGGTCTCTGTCTGTATCATGCACTTTCCTCCAAAATCTAAAATGACTAATCTCTTCAGGAGGCGTCGCTCATATGGGCAACCGGTAGCGACGATAAATAAATAGAGTGAATATGGAATATATCTCACCTCGAAGTGAGAACATTTCAAATATTTTCACGAGCGCGTAACAAATTGTCTTTTTATGTGATGCTATTTGGTGAAAAACAAACGCAAAATGAAGAAATTAAAATAGCTGGCCGTCGTGTATTTGCACGGATGAATACATTGACGACTATACGTCGTGAGTCGATACATAAATATGCCGCAATCTTGAATTTAAAGTTGAATTGAGGAAAAATACATGAAAACATTTATTGGATTTATTGTTACAATTTGCAGTGACAAAATTCGAGACATTGTTAGTTGTATTTCGATTTTGATTTGTTTCATAACAAAAACAATAATACAGGAAAATAGTACCATTGAAGCCAGGTAAACGGTGAAAATTAAATGACACATGTCTAATCATTTAAAGGGAGAGTAATAGTGCAAGAATAGTGTATTGAGAAGGGAGATAATAAAAAATGTAGTCCGGCAAAACACAGTGAGTGATATGGATTATATCTCACTGATAGAACACTGTATTTCATCAATTAGCATAAAATAAACGTAAAACACACACACATTGAGCACTCTGTTTTGGGTTTGTGCTGACTCTTTGCACCATTGGATTTATATATATATACAACTATTGTATATGATTGGAAGGCAAATAGGATTTGAAAACAAGCTTAATACAAAGCTTATGTAAATTCATCTCCGTGGTAAACATAAAGTCTAAGTATCCGATTAAAGAAATTAGATGTTTTATGAAATGGACAAGTTATAATATTGTTTGTTTAAAACAAAAATATAGTCCATATTTTCCCGATTATAATTGAAAGTGGTGCAAAGTATTTGAATAAAAAATACATGTTCTTGAATACTTATATTAATCACTCTCGATATCTCATTCCTGGTGGAATCCATCGTCACGAGGGAGAGAGAAGAGGCAGCGTGGAATTTAAATGCCTTGCCTAAGGGCACAATCGTAACGGCTGCAGCGGGACTCGAATTACAGGCCTTTCGTACCTGAAGCGTACGCGCAACAACTGCGCTATCACGAATTCCACAGAAGATAAGATATTGACGAATAAAATATGGCTTCAAAACAATGGAAGATGGAGGATTCTTTCACTGAGATTCTGGGCTACGAGTTATGAGTGTGTGACCAACTGTGAACAATGAGCGGGTATGTCCCTTTATATTAATGACATAATGATTATCTTTATTTAAGGGTGATATCCAGCCATTTGAAATGTGACAGTCAAGGACGTCGATTGTTGATTATGAAATTAGGTAGTTTGAAAAGTATTCCCATTTTGTTATTTCCAAACTTCTAATGAGCTCGTGGATTAGTGTAATAGTTTAATGACTACACTATCACACTATGGATTAGTCCAATAATTATATTAATGACTACAATAATGTAACAGTATGTAAATAAGGGTAACTAATCTTGTTTTTTAAAAGTCATTTCATATAGTTTGTTATCTCCCTTATTTCATTATTTCATAAGAGTATGAATACATATTTGGGAATTGAAGTATGACTGGGGTAATTGGGTTTACCGCCATATTTGATCTTCACTCAGTTGTCAGGTTCTTTAGAGATCAGTCATACATTTATTTACTTGCTGTGTATAGAAAGTTTTAACAATGATCTACAGTTTTATTCAAGTTAGATTCCTTATAATGAATTGTTCATTTGTCTGGTAATAATGCATTTATGCAGTATTATGTGTTTGATAAATAAGTGATTAGCTGGAATGGTTTTGAGCACCAGTTTGTTTACTATAGTCCGATAATGTTGATCGCGTTTCTGTATGTTTATATTTCCGCGGGGAATGATATTTACGGTTAGAATGAATACTTTCAAAGTAGCAGTGAAATCTATTACTCTATGCATGTTACACATCTATCATTCTATGTACTCTGCACGTTTGCCACTTTCTGTTATTTGCAGTATCAAGACTTAACACTACTGACACTGAATGGTTGAGAGGAACAGAGAGGCTGTGAAAGCTTAGACACATAGTGTGGTGAGTGATATGTGTGTATGTGTGTGTTAATGGTATGTACAGTGAATGTCCCATAGTGGAACATACACATATGGAGTCTATGCCCAGGTTGAACCATAGCCACTAGTCACTACACTAGTCACTACACTAGTCACTACACTAGTCACTAAACTAGTCACTGTGACGAAGATATTATACTCTAAGTAATATATATGTAATTGTTGATGTGCTATGATTGTTATATATATATGTATGATTGATTGTTGTAGGTATTATATAATGGGATGATGTGATCATGTATTTAATGTCGATTATTATTACGTACCTTTCAGAGTGGGGCTTATAGCCTTATGTACAGCTTAGCATCATCATCATTATCATATCGTACCTACTCCTGGATCACATACCAAATAAAAACAAGATATATACGAACCCTTATATAGTCGTTGTCTATGGACATGAATGTAGAGTGAAGTACCCCCATAACCCACTACTATAACACTATCATACTATGGATTAGTCCAATATGTTAATGACTACACTATCACACTATGGACTAGTCCAATATGTTAATGACTACACTATCATACTATGGACTAGTCCAATATGTTAATGACTACACTATCATACTATGGATTAGTCCAATATGTTAATGACTACACTATCATACTATGGATTCGTCCAATATGTTAATGACTACACTATCATACTATGGGTTAGTCCAATATGTTAATGACTACACTATCATACTATGGGTTAGTCCAATATGTTAATGACTACACTATCACAATATGGACTAGTCCAATATGTTAATGACTACACTATCATACTGTGGATTAGTCCAATATGTTAATGACTACACTATCATACTATGGATTAGTCCAATATGTTAATGACTACACTATCATACTATGGACTAGTCCAATATGTTAATGACTACACTATCATACTATGGATTAGTCCAATATGTTAATGACTACACTATCACACTATGGATTAGTCCAATATGTTAATGACTACACTATCACACTATGGACTAGTCCAATATGTTAATGACTACCCTATCACACTATGGACTAGTCAACATGTTCACTTTTGGAAGGAAGTCTGATTTTTTAACAAAGCTAGCCAAAGTGAAGTAGTTTATGAAAAGTCTGACAGGCAGTAGTTTCTGACACTCGCCCATTAATATTTCGGCGTGTCTTTAAGGGGGGGGGGGTCTCCAATACTCATAAATAAAAATTAGAAATTGTTGATATTTGTTTTTCCTTTTATCACATAGGATCACATGCTTTGCTATTTTTATCTTTCAGCAGATGCCAACTTGATTTATGCTCTTGAGTAGGCAGAACATCAGTTCGGCCAATTCGAAGCCCGATTGGGTCATTGTTTGTTGTTGTGTTGTGCTTATATAATGAATATTCCATTTTCTATAAATTGTGTTCACTTATGGTGATTTTCTATTTTGTATCAGGCTAGATTGTGACTATGGTTATTCCATTAAATGTTAAAATAAACCATTAGGAGACATTAAAGGATACATACTGGTCTCTTTGTGTCTTGTGTCAGAAATATGATGGGAACCATCTACACAAATCCAGTTATTAAACAGAGGCACAAACGGAGAATACAGGCAGGATATATGTCCCTAGCTAATAACATTCAAATTGTTCATAAACTGTGTGCATTGCCCTTTGACAGAGAGCTCACAGAACGTGTTAATGATGGATCTGGGATTGCTGCGACTTTGAAAAGAACAACGCGAAATGACATGCTAATTGCAAAGCTTCATATAGTAACAGAGGTATTACAAGAGTTAAAGAGAGAAATGCCAAGGCAAAACCTCATACAGAGAGCGAGAGGATTCATCTGGGATTGCTGAAACTTTGATAGAGAACAACGCGAAATGGCATGCTAATTGTAGTAACAGAGATTTTTTTCAAGAGCTAAAGAGAGAAATGCCAATGCTGAACCTCCTAGCTCTATATTAACGCCTGTCAAGAAGAAACTTAGGATAAGTACAGATAGAGAGAAAGACGATTCAAAGATGTGTTTCTTCTGTGATAGTAATGCTTTGGTGTGTGACTTGCATATAGCTTCTACATTCACATTTGATAGCAATGTTCAACACTTGGCCAATACTATTCAGGACAGGAAACCAATTGGAAAGTTAGCCGGAGGTGATTCAATATCTAAGGGAGCTGTGTACAACCAAGAGAGGGTTATCCTAGAGGAAAGTGCTACTGTTCCACATCAGAGAAGACTTGCTGAATTACAAACGGATTACACTGATATCCCCCAATCCACTTATCCAATTACACTCCACAACACCCTGGTGTGCTAAGTGTTAATGTACATGTTGCACATCTGGAGACTAAAGAGATAGGATGAATAGATAGAATATCTGAGTTGGTACATATGGAAAAGCTCGACCAAACTGACTATATATCTTGGTAGGGATTTCATGCAGACAAACAAACTGAGGAACATCGCCCGTCTGCCATAGTTCAACTATTACCTCTCTGTTTAAAGAAACCGCACATTCTTATGACATGATCAAGAATGCCACAAATCACATAAGCCAATGCCAAATCCCCGTAGTTGTGGACGTTGGTCTTTATCCATTGATAAAGGAAATGCAATTAACCTGGCCTGATGAGTATAGTTAAACAAAGTTTGCGATTATGATGGGGGGGCTTCATATTGAGACGACCTTCCTTGTTGCAATTGGACAATGGTTAGAGGGAAGTGGTTGGACATATATTATGGCCACTGCTGGGGTCACAACAGACGGCAGAGTCATTGGCCTAGAGAAAGGTTCAACTACAGCAAGAGAAAAATGGATTCATCAAGTCTCCCTTGCTGCTCTTTGTATTTTACAACGACAAGCTTATGACCAATACCAAAAGAATAAGTATAGCCCATTGGAAATGAATGACTGGACAGTCAAAAGCACAGCCACAGTGATCGAGCTTGAGAGACTACTGATGCCTCTGAAAGCCCAACGATCACCCTCTGTATATTGAGACCTTGAGAGGAATAGTTGCCTGGATGTTTGTCACAGTATGTTCGTATCTTGCCAGAATCGAGAGGGTGATATGTATACATTTTTCAGTCACGAAAACCATGCATGGCCCGATTCATTGGCAGATAATGGGGTAATGAGAGGAGCAGAAGGTATATCTGATATTCTTACACAGCTGGAACCTATGGTAGATACCCAATTGATATCACCCGGTAATGTTCAAGTTAAAATTATCGATGGAGCTGCCTTAGATTTGGAACCGAAGTCAGGCAACGAGAGACCAAACACCTTCAATGATTATGCTCACAATGTGTTTGTTCCAAACATTCTCAGAAGAATGAACACTTGTGACAGATGTGATGTAGTATGGGATATATACAGAGATGAAAGTGTAAAGGCACACACCAGAGCAACCCGAGGAGGTGGGGAACCGTTGAGAGTACAAGGGGACACAGAACTACCATGTAACTGGCAGTCTTTTCTAAGGGTTAACTGCAACAAAACATCTCATTTCCATTACCTTGCTAATGGGCTGTCAATGGCACGCCTACCTCTTGAGGGCAGGATGCTTTTCACAACTGTAGATGGTGAAGCTGTTGTTAATAGCAATGATACACTTTCTGTGGATTAGAACCATGAAGAGGCAGATACCAAACTGCTGCTACACTGCAAGCATGCTTACAGTAGTGGCAAACGGAGACTTGTAGTGGTAGCCACATACACAGATGTTGTTGTGTTAGCAATAGCAATATCTGCTGTCCTGCAGGACTCTTCTATATGGGTACAATTTGACCATGGGCGGCACATGCGCTTTATAGCAACACATGAAATAGAAGCTACATTGGGTCCACTTCGCACTGACATTCTTCCATGCATTTATAGGTTGTGATACATGCTCATCATTTAAAGGTAGTGGAAAGAACACAGCATGGGATACCTGGAGAGTGATTCCAGAAATTACACAATTCTGTCAGCGCTTATCCCAGTGCCCAGCAGAGTTAAAAGAGGAGTAGCTCTGTGTTATTGAGAGATTTACAATCCGTATGTACAAGCGCACTTATGTCTTAGTTGAAGTTAACAAAGCAAGATTATAACTCTTTACATACGGACAGAGACAACATACCTCCAACTAATACAGCACTCACTGAACATACTAAAATGGCTACATACCAAGGGGGTCATGTGTGGGGTCAAACATTGATAGTTAACCAGGAACTCCCACTTCCATCCAATTGGGGTTGGAACAATGATGGAAATGAATGGGCTCCCCTGTGGTCTGCATTACCAGAAGCGAGCAAAGTATGCAGATAACTGATCCAGTGTAAATGAAACGGTAGATGTACACGACGTAAATGTGCTAAGGCTAGGCTGCCATGCACTCAGTTGTGTAAATGTGCAGGACAATGTGATATTAGCTAGTAATACATTGCTACATTTCGTTGTGAGTGATTAAATCTGCGATATATCGAAATTAGGTGTACCCCATTCACTTATTTCCAGTGCAGTAAATTTACATAATTTGTTTTTAATAGTTATAGACACATGTACAATGTTATGACTTGTATTGCATGGCAGGTCTAATACTAGTAGTTGGAAGTTAATTTCATGATCCATGTATTTGTACATGCCAATACTAATGGATAACACAGTCAATATCTTAATGTGTTTAGCTTCGAGCCCTAATGAGTGCACATTATTCAAATGCATATCAAATTTATATACACAAAGTATCACAATACTCATAGATATGTTCGTACCCCGTTTTCACAATATAGGAAGCAAATTATTTGGTAAAAGCATCATAGACATGCTTCAGTCCTATGCTACATCCCTTTCAGCTGTTGTTGTGTATGGTGGTATGGGGCTATGTAACGGGACACACAAATAAAGAGGGACATGTGGTCAAAAGCGCTGCCTGCCAGTTTTTCCTGCATCTGCATCACATTGGCCAACCATTTGCAAAAACATACACCTCCCTCCAAAAGTGCACATCATTTTACCTATCAGCTCCACTAAATATGTTAATGACTACACTATCACACTATGGATTAGTCCAATATGTTAATGACTACACTATCATACTATGGACTAGTCCAATATGTTAATGATTACACTATCATACTATGGATTAGTCCAATGTGTTAATGATTACACTACCATACTATGGACTAGTCCAATATGTTAATGACTACACTATCATACTATAGATTAGTCCAATATGTTAATGACTATACTATCACACTATGGGTTAGTCCAATATGTTAATGATTACACTATCATACTATGGATTAGTCCAATATGTTAATGACTACACTATCATACTACGGACTAGTCCAATATGTTAATGACTACACTATCATACTATGAACTAGTCCAATATGTTAATGACTACACTATCACACTATGGGTTAGTCCAATATGTTAATGATTACACTACCATACTATGGACTAGTCCAATATGTTAATGACTACACTATCATACTATGGATTAGTCCAATATGTTAATGACTACACTATCACACTATGGGTTAGTCCAATATGTTAATGATTACACTATCATACTATGGACTAGTCCAATATGTTAATGACTACACTATCACACTATGGACTAGTCCAATATGTTAATGACTACACTATCACACTATGGACTAGTCCAATATGTTAATGACTACACTATCATACTATGGACTAGTCCAATATGTTAATGACTACACTATCATACATGGATTAGTCGAATATGTCAATGATTACACTATCACACATGGATTAGTCCAATATGTTAATGACCACAAAATCACACATGGATTAGTCCAATATGTTAATGACTACACTATCATACTATGGACTAGTCCAATATGTTAATGATTACACTATCATACTATGGATTAGTCCAATGTGTTAATGATTACACTACCATACTATGGACTAGTCCAATATGTTAATGACTACACTATCATACTATGGATTAGTCCAATATGTTAATGACTACACTATCACACTATGGGTTAGTCCAATATGTTAATGATTACACTATCATACTATGGATTAGTCCAATATGTTAATGACTACACTATCATACTATGGACTAGTCCAATATGTTAATGACTACACTATCATACTATGAACTAGTCCAATATGTTAATGACTACACTATCACACTATGGACTAGTCCAATATGTTAATGACTCAACTACCATACTATGGATTAGTCCAATATGTTAATGACTCAACTACCATACTATGGATTAGTCCAATATGTTAATGACTACACTATCACACTATGGACTAGTCCAATATGTTAATGACTACACTATCACACTATGGACTAGTCCAATATGTTAATGACTACACTATCACACTATGGGTTAGTCCAATATGTTAATGATTACACTATCATACTATGGACTAGTCCAATATGTTAATGACTACACTATCATACATGGATTAGTCGAATATGTCAATGATTACACTATCACACATGGATTAGTCCAATATGTTAATGACCACAAAATCACACATGGATTAGTCCAATATGTTAATGACTACACTATCACACTATAGACTAGTCCAATATGTTAATGACTACACTATCATACTATGGATTAGTCCAATATGTTAATGACTACACAATCACACATGGATTAGTCCAATATGTTAATGACTACACTACCATACTATGGACTAGTCCAATATGTTAATGACTACACTATCATACTATGGATTAGTCCAATATGTTAATGACTACACTATCACACTATGGGTTAGTCCAATATGTTAATGATTACACTATCATACTATGGACTAGTCCAATATGTTAATGACTACACTATCATACATGGATTAGTCGAATATGTCAATGATTACACTATCACACATGGATTAGTCCAATATGTTAATGACCACAAAATCACACATGGATTAGTCCAATATGTTAATGACTACACTATCATACTATGGATTAGTCCAATATGTTAATGACTACACAATCACACATGGATTAGTCCAATATGTTAATGACTACACTACCATACTATGGACTAGTCCAATATGTTAATGACTACACTATCATACTATGGATTAGTCCAATATGTTAATGACTACACTATCACACTATGGGTTAGTCCAATATGTTAATGATTACACTATCATACTATGGATTAGTCCAATATGTTAATGACTACACTATCATACTATGGACTAGTCCAATATGTTAATGACTACACTATCATACTATGAACTAGTCCAATATGTTAATGACTACACTATCACACTATGGACTAGTCCAATATGTTAATGACTCAACTACCATACTATGGATTAGTCCAATATGTTAATGACTCAACTACCATACTATGGATTAGTCCAATATGTTAATGACTACACTATCACACTATGGACTAGTCCAATATGTTAATGACTACACTATCACACTATGGACTAGTCCAATATGTTAATGACTACACTATCACACTATGGACTAGTCCAATATGTTAATGACTACACAATCATACTATGGATTAGTCCAATATGTTAATGACTACACTATCATACTATGGATTCGTCCAATATGTTAATGACTACACTATCATACTATGGATTCGTCCAATATGTTAATGACTACACTATCATACTATGGATTAGTCCAATATGTTAATGACTACACTATCACACTATGGACTAGTCCAATATGTTAATGACTACACTATCACACTATAGACTAGTCCAATATGTTAATGACTACACTATCATACTATGGACTAGTCCAATATGTTAATGACTACACTATCACACTATGGATTAGTCCAATATGTTAATGACTACACTATCACACTATGGACTAGTCCAATATGCTAATGACTACACTATCATACTATGGACTAGTCCAATATGTTAATGACTACACTATCACACTATGGATTAGTCCAATATGTTAATGACTACACTATCACACTATGGACTAGTCCAATATGTTAATGACTACACTATGGACTAGTCCAATATGTTAATGACTACACTATTACACTATGGACTAGTCCAATATATTAATGACTACACTATTACACTATGGACTAGTCCAATATGTTAATGACTACACTATCACACTATGGACTAGTCCAATATGTTAATGACTACACTATTACACTATGGATTAGTCCAATATGTTAATGACTACACTATCACACTATGGACTAGTCCAATATGTTAATGACTACACTATTACACTATGGACTAGTCCAATATATTAATGACTACACTATTACACTATGGACTAGTCCAATATGTTAATGACTACACTATCACAATACGGACTAGTCCAATATGTTAATGACTACACTATCATACTATGGACTAGTCCAATATGTTAATGACTACACTATCATACTATGGACTAGTCCAATATATTAATGACTACACTATCATACTATGGGTTAGTCCAATATGTTAATGACTACACTATCATACTATGGACTAGTCCAATATGTCAATGACTACACTATCACACTATGGACTAGTCCAATATGTTAATGACTACACTACCATACTATGGACTAGTCCAATATGTTAATGACTACACTATCATACTATGGACAAGTTCAATATGTTAATGACTACACTATCATACTATGGACTAGTCCAATATGTTAATGACTACACTATCATACTATGGATTAGTCCAATATGTTAATGACTACACCATCACACTATGGACTAGTCCAATATGTTAATGACTACACTATCATACTATGGATTAGTCCAATATGTTAATGACTACACTATCACACTATGGACTAGTCCAATATGTTAATGACTACACTATCACACTATGGACTAGTCCAATATGTTAATGACTACACTATCATACTATGGACTAGTCCAATATGTTAATGACTACACTATCATACTATGGATTAGTCCAATATGTTAATGACTACACTATCATACTATGGATTAGTCCAATATGTTAATGACTACACTATCACACTATGGACTAGTCCAATATGTTAATGACTACACTATCATACTATGGACTAGTCCAATTTGTTAATGACTACACTATCATACTATGCACTAGTCCAATATGTTAATGACTACACTATAATACATGGATTAGTCCAATATGTTAATGACTACACCATCACACATGTGTTTGTCCAATATGTTAATGTATATAATCCCAGTAATATCTATGGAGGCGGGATAGATATGGTGACTACTTATCCACTGCATTATAGTTAAATGGCTGTCGTTTGTATGGAGATATAATAGTATATTAACCTAAATCTCTATGTAGTGCCAGTAATATCTATGGAGGTGGGATAGATATGGCGACTACTTATCCACTGCATGATACCTAAATGGCTGTCGTTTTTATGAAGATATAAAGTATATTAACCTAAATCTCTATGTAGTCCCAGTAATATATATGGCGGTGGGATAGATATGGCCACTACTTATCCACTGCATGATAGCTAAATGCCTGTTGTTTGTATGGAGATATAATAGTATATTAACCTAAATCTCTATGAAGGAAAGGGTTAAATGGCTGTCGTTTATGTGGAGATATAATAGTATATTAACCTAAATCTCTATGAAGGAAAGGGTTAAATGGCTGTTGTTTGTATGGAGATATAATAGTATATTAACCTAAATCTCTATGAAGGAAAGGGTTAAATGGCTGTCGTTTATGTGGAGATATAATAGTATATTAACCTAAATCTCTATGAAGGAAAGGGTTAAATGACTGTCGTTTGTATGGTGATATAATAGTATATTAACCTAAATCTCTATGAAGGAAAGGGTTAAATGACTGTCGTTTGTATGGAGATATAATAGTATATTAACCTAAATCTCAATGAAGGAAAGGGTTAAATGGCTGTTGTTTGTATGGAGATATAATATTATATTAACCTAAATCTCTATGAAGGAACGGGTTAAACGCACGCCGTCTAGTCATTGTAGGATGCACACCACTGTAGCTTCTCCTTCTTCGTGCTATGGTACATATATGAGCTGTCACAGTCAAATTCCCAATGCCAAACACGAATCCACTTATAACGCATGCAGTTCTGTAAACTACAGTGCTTCTGCTTGATGTTGGACAGCAGTAAGTCATGACATCACCATGCAAGATTTTCGCAATTACCTTACTGTAAACAAACACCGGTTCAAAATGGAACGCGTAGGGATACTATTGATGTCATGTAGGTCTGTTTACTCATCAATGCGCTGGAGCAAGTAGTACTGAGCCTAATGAGAGACATCTGTAATTTTCTATTACCTCCCTTGGCAGATAATGTCTTATTTATTCCAATATGTGAATATGTCCGTTTAGTTAGAATCCTTTGTTTTTACTGTTGTGCCCTAACCAGATGCTGTGGTATGATAAGTGTGATTTTATCAAAAAAGTGTTAATTAAGTGGTCACATTATTTTACAAATAAGTACCCATTGTATATACTGTAGGAGATCTGTCGAGATGTAGTAATTTAATAATCGTAAGAAGTAATAGTGGTATAATGATCATTAGATTAATAAATTGAAAATTGAAAAATATGGCGCTGATCACAATTCATGTGGGTTATCAATGTACAAAGTAATTAAGAACATGTCCATAAGACACATGTGTCCTAGCTTCTTCTTTTGTCTACAATGACAAGGTCCCATACATATATGTACTCGTTTTTGAAGATGAGGAACACTTTTTCTTCAAATGTAATAGGTATAGAATTGAACGTCATTCACTGTTCGTAAATACTCGTAGATTCCATCCACTAAGTTCCATAAAATTACTACACGGTATAGAGCCGTTAACACATGAGGAGAACACAACTTTATTTTTGGAAGTGCAAACTTACATAAAAAATGCGCGTCGTTTTTCGCCTCTCTTGATTAAATATACGTTATTTGCTTGTGAGACAGGATCGTGGGTTCGGGTATTGGTGTGGTGTGGGGAAACAACAGGTGGGATCGTGGGTTCGGGTATTGGTGTGGTGTGGGGAAACAACAGGTGGGATCGTGGGTTCGGGTATTGGCATGGTGTGGGGAAACAACAGGTGGGATCGTGGGTTCGGGTATTGGCGTGGTGTGGGGAAACAACAGGTGGGATCGTGGGTTCGGGTATTGGTGTGGTGTGGGGAAACAACAGGTGGGATCGTGGGTACGGGTATTGGCATGGTGTGGGGAAACAACAGGTGGAATCGTGGGTTCGGGTATTGGCATGGTGTGAGGAAACAACAGGTGGAATCGTGGGTTCGGGTATTGGCGTTGTGTGAGGAAACAACAGGTGGGATTGTGGGTTCGGGTATTGGCGTGGTGTGAGGAAACAACGGGTGGAATCGTGGGTTCGGGTATTGGCGTGGTGTGGGAAACAACAGGTGGGATTGTGGGTTCGGGTATTGGCGTGGTGTGGGGAAACAACAGGTGGGATCGTTTGTTCGGGTATTGGCGTGGTGTGAGGAACAACAGGTGGGATCGTGGGTTCGGGTATTGGTGTGGTGTGGGAAACAACAGGTGGGATCGGGGTACGGGTATTGGCATGGTGTGGGGAAACAACAGGTGGAATCGTGGGTTCGGGTATTGGCGTGGTGTGAGGAAACAACAGGTGGGATTGTGGGTTCGGGTATTGGCGTGGTGTGAGGAAACACGGGTGGATCGTGGGTCGGGTATTGGCGTGGTGTGAGGAAACAACAGGTGGGATTGTGGGTTCGGGTATTGGCGTGGTGTGGGAAACAACAGGTGGGATCGTTTGTTCGGGTATTGGCGTGGTGTGAGGAAACAACAGGTGGGATCGTGGGTTCGGGTATTGGCATGGTGTGGGGAAACAACAGGTGGGATCGTGGGTTCGGGTATTGGCGTGGTGTGGGGAAACAACAGGTGGAATCGTGGGTTCGGGTATTGGCGTGGTGTGGGGAAACAACAGGTGGAATCGTGGGTTCGGTATTGGCGTGGTGTGAGGAAACAACAGGTGGGATTGTGGGTTCGGGTATTGGCGTGGTGTGGGAAACAACAGGTGGAATCGTGGGTTCGTGTATTGGCGTGGTGTGGGGAAACAACAGGTGGGATCGTGGGTTCGTGTATTGGCGTGGTGTGGGGAAACAACAGGTGGAATCGTGGGTTCGTGTATTGGCGTGGTGTGGGGAAACAACAGGTGGAATCGTGGGTTCGTGTATTGGCGTGGTGTGGGGAAACAACAGGTGGAATCGTGGGTTCGTGTATTGGCGTGGTGTGGGAAAACAACAGGTGGAATCGTGGGTTCGGGTATTGGCATGGTGTGGGGAAACAACAGGTGGAATCGTGGGTTCGGGTATTGGCATGGTGTGGGGAAACAACAGGTGGGGTCGTGGGTTCGTGTATTGGCATGGTGTGGGGAAACAACAGGTGGGCTCATGGTTTCGGGTATTGGCGCGGTGTTGGGAAACAACAGGTGGGATCGAGGTTTCGTGTATTGGCGCGGTGTTGGGAAACAGCAGGTGGAATCGTGGGTACGGGTATTGGCGTGGTGTGGGGAAACAACAGGTGGGATCGTGGGTACGGGTATTGGTGTGGTGTGGGGAAACAACAGTGGGATCGTGGGTACGGGTATTGGCGTGGTGTGGGGAAACAACAGGTGGGATCGTGGGTTCGGGTATTGGCGTGGTGTGGGGGAACAACAGGTGGGATCGTGGGTTCGTGTATTGGCGTGGTGTGGGGAAACAACAGGTGGGATCGTGGGTTCGGGTATTGGCGTGGTGTGGGGAAACAACAGGTGGGATCGTGGGTTCGGGTATTGGCGTGGTGTTGGGAAACAACAGGTGGGATCGTGGGTTCGGGTATTGGCGTGGTGTGGGAAACAACAGGTGGAATCGTGGGTTCGGGTATTGGCGTGGTGTTGGGAAACAACAGGTGGAATCGTGGGTTCGGGTATTGGCGTGGTGTGGGAAACAACAGGTGGGATCGTGGGTTCGGGTATTGGCGTGGTGTGGGAAACAACAGGTGGGATCATGGTTTCGGGTATGGCGTGGTGGGGAAACAACAGGTGGGATCATGGTTTCGGGTATTGGCGTGGTGTGGGAAATAACAGGTGGGATCGTGGGTTCGGGTATAAACGTGGTGTGGGGAAACAACAGGTGGGATCATGGTTTCGGGTATTGGCGTGGTGTGGGAAACAACAGGTGGATCGTGGGTTCGTGTATTGGCGTGGTTTGGGGAAACAACAGGTGGGATCGTGGGTTCGTGTATTGGCGTGGTGTGGGGAAACAACAGGTGGATCGTGGGTTCGTGTATTGGCGTGGTGTGGGGAAACAACAGTTGGAATCGTGGGTTCGTGTATTGGCGTGGTGTGGGGAAACAACAGGTGGAATCGTGGGTTCGTGTATTGGCGTGGTGTGGGGAAACAACGGGTGGAATCGTGGGTTCGTGTATTGGCGTGGTGTGGGGAAACAACAGGTGGAATCGTGGGTTCGGGTATTGGCGTGGTGTTGGGAAACAACGGGTGGAATCGTGGGTACGGGTATTGGCGTGGTGTGGGGAAACAACAGGTGGGATCATGGTTTCGGGTATTGGCGAGGTGTGGGGAAACAACGGGTGGAATCGTGGGTTCGGGTATTGGCGTGGTGTGGGAAACAACAGGTGGGATCATGGTTTCGGGTATTGGCGTGGTGTGGGAAACAACAGGTGGGATCATGGTTTCGGGTATTGGCGTGGTGTGGGAAACAACAGGTGGGATCGTGGGTTCGGGTATAAACGTGGTGTGGGGAAACAACAGTTGAGATCGTGGGTTTGTGTATTGGCGTGGTGTGGGGAAACAACAGGTGGGATCGTGGGTTCGTGTATTGGCGTAGTGTGGGGAAACAACAGGTGGGATCGTGGGTTCGTGTATTGGCGTGGTGTGGGGAAACAACAGGTGGAATCGTGGGTTCGGGTATTGGCATGGTGTGGGGAAACAACAGTTGGAATCGTGGGTACGGGTATTGGCGTGGTGTGGGGAAAAAACAGGTGGAATCGTGGGTACGGATATTTGCGTGGTGATGGGAAACAACAGGTGGGATCGTGGGTACGGGTATTGGCGTGGTGATGGGAAACAACAGGTGGGATCGTGAGATACATGTATCAATCTAAGCAATATCTTCTTTTCTTTTTTTATAAATTTGTCTTTTTCTGACCCTTTAAGTGATTTTTATTTGCATTCTATTTTGCGTACTTTTTTCAAGAAAAATAACTCAAGTCTCTTCCTGCGTGTGTCGTCTGAGGCTACTTGCAGAGCGAGTTCTCCCTTTGACAGCTGTTGTATATATATAATTTTAATAATACAACATAACCATTAAAATAATCGTAAAGTACATCATTTTCATTCATACAATCATGTTCTGTATCTGGAGCACTCAGGCTCAAATGGTCATCCAAAATAGTTATGTTATATTTCGGGTTTTACGCCTGCATCAGCACCATTTCGGGCTATATCGCCGGCGGGCAGTTTACTTAACAACACCTTTACTGGGTAGGCTCCAGCGGTTAATCAGTACTTGGGTGCACCAACCTCTGTAAGAAACTGCCAACTTTTTCATATAAATGAGACACGGCCTGAGCGGGGCTGGAACCCGTGACCATCAGTGATGATAGGTTACAGTGGTATACAAGTCAGCGACCTTAACCACTCGACCACGGAGGTGGACCATTATCCAAAATAGACAAGACTGTGGAGTCGATATGTTTTAATATCATAAGTCGGGAAGACCTCCGTTTGAAGAGTACTGCAAAGACACGCTGACAATCGGCGTGAACATGCCTGCACTCCTATGATCTATACGTGGCATCCGTGGTCCAGTGGTAGAGCGTCGGATCTGGAATCTATCGTCCCGGGTTCGATACTCGGTCAAGCCACGTATGTAGTGTCATTGAGCAAGGCACCTCACACACGTTGCTTAGTACTGGTTAACCACTTAGGTCGGCTAAGCTTGCCCAGGAAAACATGTCTACGTCCCCGCAAGGGGTTTGACATAAATGGAACATACATATACGATACACAATTGTAATTAGAGCTGCACACACCTAGAATAGATCCACATGAAGTAAATTTATCTTAGAAACGTACAGCTCATCTAGCTTTATACGCGCATGCGTACTGCGTACATGGGATCCCGAAACATTAGAAATAATGACCGCTGAAAGGTGGGTGGTCTCTCCGCCACAACAGACTGACCTCAGTTATAATAAATTATATAGAGAGAACTTATCATTTAGTCTATACACATTTATTTTAGCTCGATTGCGAAACAAGTTCTTACAACTTATATTAATCACTCTCGAGACCTCATTCCTGATGGAATCCATCACCATGAGAGAGAGAGAGAGAGAAGAGGCAACATGGAATTTAAATGCCCTGCCTAACGGTTCCAGCGGGGCTCTAATTCCGGACCGTTCACACCTGAAGCGAACGCACATCCACTGCGCTATCACGATTTCCACTCCATTTACGTTATACACTAAAATCAAGTACATACTCACAGATGTGTAGCAGTTGACTCCTTGTGAGTTATTTCGCCTTTGCATGTTGTCTACGCGAGCACATAGTTAATAGTTATGACATGTACACCGCAAGTTATTTAAATAGCTCTATATGGGGAACAAATGAAACAAGTTAGTAAACATTGCTTACCGGGTATATGTTAGTGGTCAATACAACTGTACCCATCGGTTCTTGGAGTGTTACTCTAAGTAACTGGTGCGGGCCGTTGTCTAAGTTTTATTAATTTATTAATTTATTTACGTCTCATCACTGTACAACAATAACAGAACAACATTAAAATAATACATGGTATAGTACATTGCCACTCATAAATGAGTTACAAGAGACCGTATTTATCAAAGTATAAAACACATCACATTATGCAGTTGTAATAATATAGTATGATATAACATATGTATATACATACATGTATTTGTAAACAACACATGATAAATCTGAATAGCCTACGCTAATCTAACCTAAAATAAGCTTACAATCAAAATTATATCATAAAATGCTGATGATTGTATGAGAGCACTATTGCGCATATTAAAAAATGTTTTGAAAAAGCAAATATCAACTCTGATCAGATCAGAATTGAACTGATTAGCATAGACTATTCAGCTGGTATTAAAAATACATTGGATTATTAAGAAAAATTGAAGCATTATGTACAAAGGTAAAAATAACGTTTTGTAGAATATTAAAACAGGTTTTGGCACTTAATCTCATAATTTCTGCGTTGGAAAATATAAATATTAGCTTATCATTTGGAGAAAG
This sequence comes from Archivesica marissinica, assembly GCA_014843695.1. Classification (NCBI taxonomy): domain Eukaryota; kingdom Metazoa; phylum Mollusca; class Bivalvia; order Venerida; family Vesicomyidae; genus Archivesica; species Archivesica marissinica. Next base: position 52,458,533 of record CM026400.1, read on the forward strand.
AGCAGCAAAGTAAAAGTTCATCTCTGTTGCTTTCTTAAATAGGATTTGTCTTACCTCTTGATACAGCATACATTCCAAAATCACATGGGCCTCAGTTTCAATACAATTGTCACAAAAGGGCCATATACAATTTTCTAATGACAAATTTTCATATCTACCTGTCTCTAGTCTCATTGGTGCTACACCACATCTAAATTTAGCAAACGCTGCTCTATGGCGTAAAGGAAGTATACTTTTGCAATATTCTTCTGTTTTATATTCTGATTTGAATAAGCAATAAGTTCGTAATTTATTTCTGCCTCTGCCGGAAGGGCCGACAGTATTATTAATCTGTGTATACCACATTGCCTTAAATTCATTCATAGCAGCAGCTTTGACTTTACATACAGATGTTGTTAGAACTTGTGGCCCAAACAATTTATCATTATGTGTATGACATATGTACTATTGATTTGAGGCAACTTTCAACCGATGCAATCTAGGTGTGTCCGGGGGCATGTTCCCCCATTAACATTGTTGGGGTTAGAAGTGATTCCCTGTGTTTTCCGATTTAATGAGTTTAGACGTATAATTATGTACTGACCTTTCAGCTCTCTAGCAGTCAACATTTTATACAGTAGAGGGATATTTTGTTTGGCATTTTATTTATTTAATTTTTCTTTGCTTTGGAAAGTTTAACCTCATTGTGGCTACGGGAGATAAATTGAAAAGTTACGAGTGGTAATTAATATAGATCGTGATTCAAGTTTATTGGCATAATAAGTACGATACGATACATACATATGGTAATGAACAAATACAATATGAAGTATGACACAAACAACACATATACTTGTAAACTCGGGTGCGGGTTATGAGATATGACACAAACAACACATATACTTGTAAACTCGGGTGCGGGTTATGAGATATGACACAAACAACACATATACTTGTAAACTCGGGTGCGGGTTATGAGATATGACACAAACAACACATATACTTGCATACTCGGATGGGGGTTCCAACCTTTTAATGCGCATCTACGTAAGAATATTAGACGTATACTTAAAAACATGAAAGGAATACATCTCACATAACAGCAGTACGTATTAACCAATGTTAAACATTACTTACATATGTATTATACATAATCATTATACTATACCGTACCCGCCCCCCCCCCCCCCCCCCCCCTATAATCGCCGGAGCATAGGTAACTAATGTACCGTATTTTGCGTTAAAAATGTAATATGCAAAAAAAATTGATTTGTTGATAAAAGTGCGCCTACGGTGTCTGCAACAAATATGCCAAACCGACATGTGTTTCAGTCTGTGTCGCATGTTCAAATCCGTCCCGGCAACTATCCACACTTGACATTATGTAGAGGATGACGTCACTCGATGCTGTCAATCTAAACTATCAAAACAATAATGGATGCCCTGAGTGCGAAACGCATTAAATTTCAAACGATGATGAGTAGCTTTTTCCGAAAGAAACCAAAGTAAAGGTAAGATAATTGCTCAGAAAATAAACATATATTTTGCCTTCAAATATGTTGCCCCCCTAACGCCAAATCCTGTAACCGCCCCTGGTTAATGTAACCCATCGGTAATAATTATAAAGTATAAATAAAACTAGCTTACCAGCTTAGGTGGCTGTCTATGACGTTAATAGTAATCTACAAAACGACTCAAATCGGTCATATCATGGGTAACACTAAACGGATACTATTGAAATGAGTACCGTCTACCGATATTTAGCGCGGACTTTTAATTGGTTTAACATGATGACCAGATCTACAAAACAACTGATCAAACAAAACCTGTTTCAGACGGATCTGTATTCCGGTTGTAACACGCTGGACTGGTAATCCAGGGATCGCAGGTTCGATCCCCAGTCTGACCCTAATAAAATTATAACAGTCTTTCAGATAGAACATTAAACCGAGGTCTCGTGTCGGTGCTGTACACCGTGCACGTAAAAGAACCAAAGGAGATTCTGGAATGGGTCTCTGTTTGTATCATTTCACTATCTCCAAAAATCTAAAATGACTAATCTCTTCAAGAGGCGTCGCTCATACGGGCAACCGGTAGCGACGAATAATAAACGTAAAAACACACACACCTGTTTATACGCGATTTTACCACTCACCAGTATCTAGTACTAAGTTAAACAAACAATAACTCAAACTACAATCACTGTCATGCATCCACTACGTTACATTATTATAAAATTATAACGCAAATCATAACGTTCAGCTTAAATATGAAAACCATGATTGTGTAGTTCTGCGCAATACAATATTCCAGTACCCGGATTAAACGGATGAATAAAGAGACACGGTTATATTGTCATAGAACTATTGCATGGACTGATGTGCTTAAGAAACCACCGTGCCAGTATTGTCATGTTATTCCACATTTAGCTTCCGGAAAGATGCATCCTCACTTCCGGTGTCCTGTTTCCTCATGCCGATGTCCACTCGATACTTGGCGCTGGACAAATCAATGATGTAATTCCGGAATCTGTCTGTACCCATGTCCGCAATCATGGCATCTAGAACACACATGGTTGAACGTATGTAGAAGCAAGTATTTGATGTGCTGTTCTGTAAATCCTAGTTAGTTTATACACATTTATTTGAGCTCGATTGCGAAACAAGTTCTTACAGCTTATATTAGGAAATTATATAGGAAAGAGGTAACCATATAAGCCAGTTGCTTTCTCCTCAATCCTACATGTATGTACATATTCTGTATACTAGACTATGTATATTCAAAGAAATAAATATTGTTTAAACTAATTTATATTAATCACTCTCGATACCTCATTCCTGATGGAATCCATCGCCACGAGGGAGAGAGAAGAGGCAACGTGGAAATTAAATGCCTTGCCAAAGGACACAATTTGTGCTGTCCGATTAGCGCAGTGGTTAACGCGCATTTCTCACTAATGCTATCAGGGTTCGATCATCGGACAGGGAAGTATGTGAGATGGTACGATGGTCGCCAGATCGGACAGGTGGGTTTTCTCCGGGTACTCCGGTTTCCGCCCACATGAATGACTACATTTATGCTTTAATCCTCGCCAACTAGAGTGATTAATATAAGTTGTTAAAACTTGCTTCGCAATCGTTGCAAAATAAATAAAGTATAAAAAAGAGAAAAAAGGACACAATCGTAAATCCTAGTATGCTATGCAACAACACAAGTGTCATAGTTCTCCATTGTGGCCAAACCGCTTGCATGTTCATACTATGTATTGTATCGTTCTGTGCATAACAATAACTATTGATTTACAATACAATATGATTAAACTAAAGTTCTCCTTCATTAGCACTGCACACAGAAACTACTGTTTATACTATCAATATTACTGCGCATGCGTGTGAACTGGCTTACAACTTCTGTTTTCGGAATGTTCAGCCTCTCCCCACAGAAAATCGATAGCGTTTTTACACTCCTTTAAAGCGATGACAACATTTGAAAGAAATGAGAGAGCTAGTTCTTCAATTACCTCCCTTGGTAGATTTATCCCGAAATGTCCGATTTATCCCGAAATGTATGTTGGTCCTTTTATTTGTAATCCTTTGTTTTTATTGTTGTTCCCCAACCGCAGGTATGATAATGTGATGTTTATCAAAATCGTGTTAATTAATTGATAAAAAAACTGTTTAGACTAAAGTAGCCATTGGATATAATGTAGGACAGCTGTCGTGATTTAATACTTTAATTTATTAATTATAAGATGAGAAAACGGATTAAAAATGATTGCATGTGGTGCAAAGAAATGAACGATAAAAACAGAGGAAACCAATTAAGAGGACATTCGAAGATGAGTTTTGTTGATGATTCATACGAAGGGGTGTGGGTGTTGATATACAGATGCCTTGTGGGAGGTCGGTGGAGGAAGATCTCAGATGCACGAGAACTAATGATTCATGCACCCGGATACAACCATCGACCTTCCGCAAATTAGCTTCCGCAAATGACATAATGCAAAGAACGCACAGTGGTGAGTTCAACGTAATTGAAGTGAACGACAGTAATCTTAACGACGGATTAAAAGCGACATTAACAAATAGTAGATGAAAACGCACTATGAACAGGCTCACTAACAAAGTTCTGCAACCAAACAAGTCGAAAAGGGAAAATGAAGACATACTTACCAACAATTTCAGAGGACGGTCCAGCGCAACTACCTTTGTAATCATCAGGTACATACTCTTTAGGTAGAGCTTCCATTCCAATATGTTCATAAATGTTAACCATGCTTGGTCCGTGCATCAGATACTGCAATGCAAATACATGGTGCATCAGATACTACAATGCAAATACATGGTGCATCAGATACTACAATGCAAATACATGGTGCATCAGATACTACAATGCAAATACATGGTGCATCAGATACTACAATGCAAATACATGGTGCATCAGATACTACAATGCAAATACATGGTGCATCAGATACTACAATGCAAATACATGGTACATCAGATACTACAATGCAAATACATGGTGCATCTCTTACAGTACCGTATCCATGCTAGGTCCGTGCATCAGATACTACAATGCAAATACATGGTGCATCAGATACTACAATGCAAATACATGGTGCATCTCTTACAGTACTACAATGCAAATACATGGTGCATCAGATACTACAATGCAAATACATGGTGCATCTCTTACAGTACTACAATGCAAACACATGGTGCATCTCTTACAGTACTACAATGCAAATACATGGTGCATCAGATACTACAATGCAAATACATGGTGCATCTCTTACAGTACCGTAGCCATGCTAGGTCCGTGCATCAGATACTACAATGCAAATACATGGTGCATCTCTTACAGTACCGTAGCCATGCTAGATCCGTGCATCAGATACTACAATGCAAATACATGGTGCATCTCTTTACAGTACCGTAGCCATGCTAGGTCCGTGCATCAGATACTACAATGCAAATACATGGTGCATCTCTTTACAGTACCGTAGCCATGCTAGGTCCGTGCATCAGATACTACAATGCAAATACATGGTGCATCTCTTACAGTACCGTAGATACTACAATGCAAATACATGGTGCATCTCTTTACAGTACCGTAGCCAGAGGCATATTTCAACCGAGGCAATCTAGGGGTCCGGGGACAAATCCCCTTAAAATTGTTAAGGGTATAGAAGCGATTGCCTGTGTTTTCGGATTTAATGAGTTTAGACGTAAATTTATGTACTGACCTTTCAGCTCTCTAGCAGTCAACATTTTATACAGCAAAGGGATATTTTTGCATTTTATTTATTTTATTTTTCATTTATTTTTCTTTGCTTTGGAAATTTTAACCGAGACAACTGCCTCGGTGTGCCTCAGTGTGGCTACGGGCCTGTCTTAATTGTGAGGCTATTTCATTTATTTCCGTCTAACAAACATCAATATAATCAACATATGCCAGACAGTAATCACTAAGAAAATATTTCTTCTAAGAATATGTATTTTATTATTATTTAATTAGTTCACTTGAAAGAGTTCTAAAATGTTTGAACTTTATTTATTTTACAACGATTGCGAAGCAAGTTTTAACAACTTATATTAATCACTCTCGTTGGCGCGGATGAAAGCGTATACTTATGTGATCATTCGTGAGTCATATTTGATTTGAAAGATTCCTTTTTTATTTGAAATATCCATATTTGAATTGAACTATAATATTTTAATTTAAACTTTATTTATTTTACAACGATTGCGAAGCAAGTTTTAACAACTTATATTAATCACTCTCATTGGCGCGGATGGAAGCGTAAATGTGGTCATTCGTGTGGGAGGAAACCGGAATACCCGGAGAAAACCCACCTGTCCGATCTGGCGACCACCGTTTTGATTTGAAAGATATATATTTTCTTTGAAAGATACTTTTTGATAAATGTTCACCATACTACATGTAGGTTTATGCATTATATACTACAAGGTAAATCAATCTGACATAGGATACATAAAACTCAATGCCGTCCGAAACGTTGTGTAACAGCTAGACTGGTAAGCGAGGGTTTTAATGTCACAACGACAATAATGACACACTTTGCATTTAAAATCTATTTCGACCAAATGTGCGACTTACCGTTTGCGGGACCCGGTAATTAGAGTTTGTTACCACTGGACTACATATCCGTCTGTCGGTAATTAGAGCATCATTGGAACAGCTTTAACTGTAAGACACGCCTTTAACGCTGCCCAACACTACGACTGAGCATACTCGTAACTTCGAGTGCGCATGTCAGCGGCATATCATTAGTTAGGAAATTCACACGAACATAGATACAACAGAGCATATACGTTAATCAAATACAGACGGATATATAGCCTAGTAGTAACACGCTGGACTGGTAATCCAGGGATCGCAGGTTCGATCCCCCGTCTGACCCTAATAAAATTAACAGTCTTTCAGATGGGACGTTAAACCGAGGTCTCGTGTCGGTGCTGTACACCGTGCACGTAAAAGAACCAGAGACGACTCTGGAATGGGTCTCTCTCTGTATCATTGCACTATCCTCCAAAATCTAAAATGACTAATATCTTCAGGAGGCGTCGCTCATATGGGCAACCGGTAGCGACGATAAATAAACGTAAAACACACACACGGATCTGTAGTCCAGTGGTAACACGCTGGACTGGTAATCCAGGGATCGCAGGTTCGATCCCTTGTCTGACGCTAATAAATTTAACAGTCTTTCAGATGGGACTTTAACCCGAGGTATCGTGTCGGTGCTTTACATCGTACTCGTAAAAGAACCAGAGGAGACCCTGGAATGGGTCTCTGTCTGTATCATTGCATTATCCTCCAAAAATATCAAATGACTAATCTCTTCATGAGGCGTCGCTCATATGGGCAACCGGTAGCGACGATAAATAAACGTAAAACACACATAACGTAACGTATTGGAAAATATACGAAATGAACAGAAATAGATGAAAATGTGTGCAATGGATTATTTTACATGTCCATTTTATTATTGTTGTTGAATGAAATAATATATTTACCCTGCTGCGCAGTTTCTTGCTGAAAAGCGGCATCGCCAACGCAGTAGCGATATCGAAAAACCCAGGTTCGTTATAATTATGTACGCCTCTTATTCTAGCAGGCAAGCATTTCTGAAATAAAACGTGCATATTTGCTTGTTCGTACAGATATATTGATTTCGTTTTTACATACGTTCTTCAATTCAAATCCGACACCGTTCTCTTTTGACATGACACCTATCTTTCACGTCTATTTCTACATGTTCAAAGATGCTGAAGATCACACATGTACAATAACATTGATCTATTTCGTATGTGTATATGCACTTCCTTTTACCAAATTTTATCTATTTTAAATACACCTTCACGTACTTGCAAATTCAATAACGAACTGCTACGATAGATCAATCAAAAATGGAAATATAAGTGATTTTCAAATGTTGTTATTGATTTGGTTTGTTCAAGTTTCAAACTTAATGACAGTCTAGCTATGTGTTTGATAACTACTTACACCTGGTCTTTGCTGAAGTGCTGTAGTTTAAATTCACTGCATTGGGTCAGCCAGTTCTGTTGGTTGTATATACGTAAATATGTAGTCCCAATAACTAATATAGTTCATTTTTCATTTTGGTACAAATGCATTTTCAAACAGGCAGTGTATTTTTTTGTTGTGTATTTTGAGAAATTATGTGACTTGAGAAGACTTCAGACTAGTTGATTTGTGGAAAAGATGTGGTATAAGAATTCAAGCCATTGCAAACTGAAGGTTGGTATTGTACTGTATTATTTGGCGGAGGAATACAGTGTTCCACTTTTATAACCCTGAAACTACATAACAATATGTTATTATTATTATTATTATTATGTATGTATGTTCCATTAATGTCAAACCACTTGCGGTGACCTAGACATGCTTTCCTGGGCACGCTTAGTGCTCATTAACACAACATACGTGGCCTGTCAGAGTATCGAACCCGGGATCGATCGATTCCAAATCCGACGCTCTACCACTGGACCACGGATGCCAAACAATATTGTACTGCATGCTTCACATTCATAATGCTTGTTTTTAAAAACAATACAAGTTAAAGGGTTTTTATAGAAGCTACATTTAGCTTCCTACGGGATCCTTTGCATTATGTATTACGTATGTCGTTGTTATGTTATATTTTATGTTATATTTCGGGTTTTACGCCTGCATCAGCACCATTTTGGGCTATATCGCCGGTGGGCAGTTTACCTAACAACACCTTTCCTGGGCAGGCTCCAACGGTTAACCAGTACTTGGGTGCACCAACCTTCGTAAGAAACTGCCAACTTTTTCATATAAATGAGACACGGTCTGAGCGGGGCTCGAACCCGTGACCATCAGTGATGATAGGTTACAGTCACCACTCGACCACGGAGGCGGACGTATGTCGTTGTATGTTATATGTGATTTATGTTTGGCAATATAAATTATTTAAACCAAAATTGTCACACGGTATTTGAAGAGAAAGTATGCTCATTCGAAGTAAGAAATGCTTTATAAGTACCGTAGTATCTCACATGGTGGCAAAAACCGTACAATGCATATTACATTATAATAATATATATTTGTTCATGAAAGAGAAAATATGTATGTGAGATGGTACGATGGTCGCCAGATCGGACAGGTGGGTTTTCTCCGGGTACTCCGGTTTCCTCCCACATGAATGACCACATTTACGCTTCCATCCGAGCCAACGAGAGTGATTAATATAAGTTGTTAAAACTTGCTTCGCAATCGTTGTAAAATAAATAAAGTATAAAATACTATTCGAGAATATATATTCTTAGGAATTAAACACTCACCATGAAATATTGAATATATTTTTTGGCTATATTTGGTGTCCACATTTGTATCAAGTTCTTGTATGACATATCTGTCAAGTCAGCAAATATACAAAAGCCATTCACTTGTACATTTTCATCGGACGCAACCCAGTCGTGTACCAGCCACAATGTTTTAAACAACAAGTCATTTCCCCAGTCGTTGTACATGTCAGTAGTCATATTACCTGCAAAAACAACTAAGAAGATTAGAGTACAGAATATGTAGTATGTATGTATGTATGTTCCATTAATGTCAAACCCTTTGCGGGGACCTAGACATGTTTTTCCTGGGCAGGCTTAGCCGACTTAAGTGGTTAACCAGTACTAAGAAATGTGTGTGAGGTGTGTTGTTCAATGAAACTACATACGTGGCCTGACCGAGTATCGACTCCAAATCCTACGCTCTACGACTGGACGCCACACAAATACGTGTAGTATAGTAGTATGTGAACACGGAGCATACAAGAGATATACTCATGTTTACGGTTTTCGAGTCACATTTACGCATTGAGCTTGGGGGAGAAATTATGAAATAGTAGGTAATATTAACGTTTGTGTATATGTATGATCTTTATAATAGTTCTTTGTTGAGGACATTGCTTCTGGATGCTGAACATGGATGCTTAGAATTAGTGAACGTTATAATTTGTGAACTTGGTGGTGTGTGCTCGAAATGCGAAACTGGGGATTTTATGGCTCGGATGACCATTTTCAGACACGATTGAACAGGAGTAAACAAACATGAAAATATCAAACAATGTAGGTGGTCGACCACCTATTTGCACGGTTTCTTTCAAGCATAGATGAAGGGGGAAACCAAAACTCCAGCACTGAAACTGTTTATGTTGACTGGATTGTTATGATGGGTTGACGGACATGTGGGAAATAGCCTCGGCTGTGGTCTGTATGTGTGGTCTGAAAATGGCAGCACATCAAAAGTGAAAATAGTAACAAGTTTCAATTGGTATCTTTCTGTCATGTTTTTGTGACGCTGTATTCACTGTGGTCATAATTGATTGGTATCTTTCTGTCTAAAATACACCGTACACGTAAAAGAACCAGAGGAGACTCTGGAATGGGTTTCTGTCTGTATCATTGCACTATCCTCCAAAAATCTAAAATGACTAATCTCTTCGGGAGGCGTCGCTCATATTGGTAAACACACACTTATATAACAAGATCCTACTAATTAATATTGTTAATTTCGTCCATCTATGCATAAGATTTAATATAATACTCTGGTCACTTGACACCAGTCCAATATTAATAATAATGGACTGCACGTACAAAGAAAGGTATGACGTCATGACAGTGTTTTAATGATGGTTAAAGTGTAAACTTCGGCAGACTGTTGCCCATATTAATCACCATCAAATTGGATATGGGAGCATAATGTTGGAAAATAGAAATCGTACTTAAATTAATTTGAGAACTTGGCTTTAAATATTGTTCAAAATGGTTGCCATTTTGAATATTTATGGGTTGCCATAACTACATTTCGCGTATATTACAGAATTTCTTAACACAAGATAAGACATGAAGATATGAAAAACTATTGAACATTTATGGGATCCCAAATCTGGACGTGCCGGTGTTACGGTAAATATCACCTATCCGTGAAATTACTCAATTGAGACAGTTGAATGTGTGAACTATGTCGGCATCAATTAGTTGTATTTGGTATAGTAAAATAGATAAGATATTGCCCTTGGTTGTGTGGGCATTGTGGAGTATCTCCCCGAGTGACCATTATCTCCCTACTATAAAGCAATGAACACGTTGTTGATGATGATGATGATGATGATGTACGTTTCTTTATCCTCGCCTCCGGCGAACCATATGGGCGAGCGTTCTAAGATGATTATTTTTCTGTGATGCTTATGATGACATCCTCAGATGGCTCCTTCCTTCTTTCCGTGCCAGGGTGACAAGTACTGGTCTGTAAGCGATCCTTTTTAGGGCCACATCCTCCACGATTAGTCGGCTCACAGCAGCAAAATGGTTCGGTTGGTCCGTCGTTGTCCACCCCGTTGACGCATCCGGGGTCGAGGTCGCATCCCTCCGTCTCCAACCGCTCGCCCGTTGTTGGAGACAGATAAAAGAGTTCGAAGCGACGAGTGCGCCATCCACGTGAAACGACTGCCGTCTTCTCCTACCCAGTCACTCGTCGCCTCTTCCACGCCCCAGTGTTGATCTAGGTAAGTGTAAGACACTCAAAAGAGTCGATGCGGGTCCCCGTCTGTATGCGTCAGCGGCGTGGATTGGTCACTTCGGAACAGGTGATCCAATAACGTAAGCCGATAAAATTAGTATAATTGGATTTTTTTCAAAAGTCAAATAACTTTGTTAATCCAAGATGGCCACCTCAATACTCCTCTATATTATATAATCACCCTGTCATGTCATAACGTTTTTATTTGCCGAACGATTTTCACATTTCTTTCACCATAGTCTCTGTTTTATGTTTCAAGATTAACATTAATAGTATCGATACAAACTAAATATGCATGTAAATAAAGGTTCCCTGTTTTACAAGATAGTGGGGGCGAGGTGCGTAATAAAAATAAAAATAAATCCCATACATTAAATTGCTGACCAATCATTCACAAGTAAACTTGCTGACCAATCATTCACAGGGAAAATTACTGACCAATCATTCACAAGGACACTTGCTGACCAATCATTCACAAGTAAACTTGCTGACCAATCATTCACAAGGAAACTTGCTGACCAATCATTCACAAGTAAACTTGCTGACCAATCATTCACAAGGAAAATTGCTGACCAATCAATACACAGGGAAAATTGCTGACCAATCATTCACAAGTAAACTTGCTAACCAATTATTCACAAGGACAATTGCTGACCAATCAATACACAAGGAAAATTGCTGACCAATCAATACACAAGGAAAATTGCTGACCAATCATTACACAAGGAAAATTGCTGACCAATCATTCAGAAGGAAAATTGCTGACCAATCAATACACAGGGAAAATTGCTGACCAATCAATACACAAGGAAAATTGCTGACAAATCAATACACAAGGAAAATTGCTGACCAATCAATACACAAGGAAAATTGCTGACAAATCAATACACAAGGAAAATTGCTGACCAATCAATACACAGGGAAAATTGCTGACCAATCATTCACAAGGAAAATTACTGGCCAATCATTCACAAAGAAATATGCTGACCAATCATTCACAAGGAAACTTGCTGACCAATCATTCACAAGTAAACTTGCTGACCAATCATTCACAAGGAAAATTGCTGACCAATCAATGTACAAGGAAAATTGCTGACCAATAATTCACAAAGAAATATGCTGACCAATCATTCACAAGGAAACTTGCTGACCAATCATTCACAAGTAAACTTGCTGACCAATCATTCACAAGGAAAATTGCTGACCAATCAATACACAGGGAAAATTGCTGACCAATCATTCACAAGTAAACTTGCTAACCAATTATTCACAAGGACAATTGCTGACCAATCAATACACAAGGAAAATTGCTGACCAATCAATACACAAGGAAAATTGCTGACCAATCATTACACAAGGAAAATTGCTGACCAATCATTCAGAAGGAAAATTGCTGACCAATCAATACACAGGGAAAATTGCTGACCAATCAATACACAAGGAAAATTGCTGACAAATCAATACACAAGGAAAATTGCTGACCAATCAATACACAGGGAAAATTGCTGACAAATCAATACACAAGGAAAATTGCTGACCAATCAATACACAGGGAAAATTGCTGACCAATCATTCACAAGGAAAATTACTGACCAATCAATACACAGGGAAAATTGCTGACCAATAAATTCACAAGGAAAATTGCTGACAAATCAATACACAGGGAAAATTGCTGACCAATCAATACACAAGGAAAATTGCTGACAAATCAATACACAAGGAAAATTGCTGACCAATCAATGCACAGGGAAAATTGCTGACCAATCATTCACAAGGAAAATTACTGGCCAATCATTCACAAGGAAAATTACTGACCAATCATTCACAGGGAAAATTACTGACCAATCATTCACAAGGAATTGTGCTGACCAATCAATGTACAAGGAAAATTGCTGACCAATAATTCACAAAGAAATATGCTGACCAATAATTCACAAGGAAATGTTCTGACCAATCATTCACAAGGACATTTCTGACCAATCATTCACAAGTAAACTTGCTGACCAATCATTCACAAGTAAACTTGCTGACCAATCATTCACAAGTAAACTTGCTGACCAATCAGTCACAAGTAAACTTGCTGACCAATCATTCACAAGTAAACTTGCTGACCAATCATTTACAAGGAAACTTGCTGACCAATCATTCACAAGTAAACTTGCTGACCAATCATTCACAAGGAAGCTTGCTGACCAATCATTCACAGGGAAAATTACTGATCCATCAATACACAGGGAGTAATGACGTCATTGGGAAGATCAATCAATACTGATGTCAATAATTCCTGCGTCATGAATAATAGAAGTAATACAGACAATGGGCAGGCGGAATACTTTAAAGGGTCGGTCTGATAAAAATCCCGTTCCCGAGAGAATCTTAAAATATCCCAAGACATATACAATATGTGGAATGCCCTTATTCAGGAAATAACAAAATGGGAATACTATCTAATTACCAAATTTAAATATCACCAGTCGACGTCCTTCGCTATCGCATTTCAAAGGGCTGTAGATAATGCTAAAAATAAAGGCAAACATTTTATCATTTACTGAAAGTCACATGCCTGTTCAAAGAAACGAAATTGCACTATATGTGGCCCGTGTATTATTCCAAACTATTATTTTGTTTTTGTTTTTCGTGCCACAAAGGACACCATTAATTTACATAATGTTAAATAAGACATATAGAGACACACTACTTTGTAACACCATCATGTAAATGTAAATGTCAATATTACAATATGATTCTTAGCGTGTACTTTTTAATTTACGCAACAGCCACCTCAGCCTGGGTTCCAGTTTTAACTTCTGGCGATATGATAAGAAACTCAACACGGCTCAATTAACGATTTGGTGTTAAAATGAATATATTGAAGAGATTATAGTCATTTTTGGAGGATAGTACAATGATACAGACAGAAACCCATTTAAAAGCACCGACAAGACACCATTGATTGAAAGTACCATCTAATCTGAAATATTGTTAATTGTATTATGGCCAGACGGGGGATCGAGCCTGCGATTGGACTGGTAATCCAGGGAGTATAGGTTAGATCCCCCGTCAGTTTGAACAGGGTGTGACTTTAAATGGACACATTCATACTTTCACAGCAGGCGTAATATATTTGATATCTAGTACTGGGATAACACACACGAACTATTTATATAATTATTAATAACGAACTATTTATATAATTATTAATAACGAAATATTTATAATTTTGGACATTTGCTCATTATTGTGAGATGTTCGATACTTTGATTGTGTGGTTTGGTTTAAACATATTTATTCGATAATAATGTACATTACATATACATTGTATACAAAACGAAAATGGATTAAATCGGAAGCTTAAAGCTTATTGAGATTTTCTCCATAATTGTGTGGTTTATCAGTACATGTACAGTCATCAGTCGACTTGGAATCGAACGGTCCCGGGTTCGATACTCGGTCAGGCCACGTATGTACTGTCATTGAGCAAGGCACCTCACACACATTGCTTAGTACTGGTTAGCCACTTAGGTCGGCTAAGCCTGCCCAGGAAACATGTCTAGGTCCCCGCAAGGGGTTTGACATTAAGGTTCGAGCCCCGCTGGAGCCGTTACGATTGTGCCCTTAGGCAAGACACTTAAATTCCACAGTGCCTCTTCTCTCTCCTGCATGGCGATGGATACCATCAGGAATAAGGTCTCGAGAGTGATCAATATAAGTTGAAAGAACTTGTTTCCCAATCAAGCTAAAATAAATTTGTATAAACTAATTGCTGTCGACATATTTGTTAATGTGTACATGTATGCCACATGTGTCTGAGACCTTCTGGATTTAAACAAATAAAACTTGGAAACTTTTTGAAACATAATGCATGTTTTGCAAAGTAAATGCATAGTATTAATTATACCAATTAATTCAAATTTAAATTAGCAATTAATGTTGTTGCATCTTAGATAACATAACATCACATGGGTCCGAGGTTATAAATATTTTCGAAGATCTCAAACTCGAGCTCAAACAATTTGAATGGTTGAGTTTGAGATTTGCTATTGGCTCAAAATTTGTGTTTTACGTTTATTTATCGTCGCTACCGGTTGCCCATATGAGCGACGCCTCCTGAAGAGATTAGTAATTTTAGATTTTGGAGGATAGTGCAATGATACAGACATAGACCCATTCCAGAGTCTCCTATGGTTCTTTTACATGCACGGTGTAAAGCACCGACACGAGACCTCGGTTTAATGTCCCATCTGAAAGACTGTTAATGTTATTAGGGTCAGACGGGGGATCGAACCTGCGATCCCTGGATTACTAGTCCAGCGTTTTACCACTGGGCTACAGATCCGTCTGTTTGGCTCAAAATATCAGGCCTGGAGGTTATAAGACTTTTCTCCAATCTCAATACTCAGTCTCAATCGTCTGATTGGTTCAGCTAACAGTAACACTCAGAATCAACCAATCAGATCACTTGAGCTTGAATTTGAGATCTGAGACAAGTTGTATCACCTCGGAACCTGGAGCTTGAGACTGGGCTTGAGATTTGAGAAATGTGTCATAAACTTGCCAAGAAACACAACAGCTGCCCATAACCGTCCGATTACGTCACAACAAATGAACATTGAACTACGTCGCATTCGTGTTTGTGTGAGCATTCATCGAGTAAATGTGCAAATGTAGTCGCACATTATGACCAGTATACTAGTAAGCTTTAGTGTTTTGCGTGAAATATCGAATATATAGTTTAATATAAGTTGTGGAAGTCGTGATAGCGCAGTGGATGCGCGTTCGCTTCAGGTGCGAAAGGTCCGGAGTTCGAGCCCCACTGGAGCCGTTACGATTGTGCCCTTAGGCAAGGCATTTAAATTCCACGTTGCCTCTTCTCTCTCCCTCGTGGCGATGGATTCCATCAGGAATGAGGTCTTGAGAGTGATTTATATAAGTTGAAATAATTTGTTTCGCAATCGAGCTAAAATAAATGTGTATAAACTAATATAAGTTTAATACCCTGATTTCAGGACAGTCTGAATTCGTTCGTCAGCTGGGTCGACGTCGTTAAACCATTCTGGTAGTTTTGTCCTGCACGTCCAGTAGTTTTCCAATGTCTGCCGGGCACCAAGTTGGCTGAACTTTCTTGCACGCATGAACCGTAGAAGGAATCCGAAATCTGCAATACAAAATGATTGATAATTCATTAATGTTTAAACTTTATTTATTATGCAACGATTGCGAAGAAAGTTCAAACAACTCGTATTAATCACTCTCGTTGGCGCGGATGAAAGCCTCTATGTGGTCATTCGTGTGGGAGGAAACCGGAATACATGGAGAAAACCAACCTGTCCGATCTGGTGACCACTGTACCATCTCACATACTTCCAGGTCCGAGGATCGAACCCGGGTTGCATTGGTGATAAGCGAGCGCGCTAACCACTGAGCTAATCGGACAGCCGATAATTCATTATTATTATTATTCTTCTTATTATTATTATTATATCTAAACATGTATACAATAATCCACAATACAATGAGACACAAGAGGTACAATACATTTTATTATACGTCAGATATGACTATAAACAATAGTTACTAGGGTTATTATTTCGACAAATAAATACAATACAATATTTTATTGCATTAAACATCAGAAGATGCTTATAGCATCACATATATACACAGTTTACAGAGAAGCATGAAATATAACAGTATAATAGCAATGTAAGGAATGATGGTAATGATCTATTGATTTCTTGTGTGATTTGCATAATAAATATACTTAGCAAGGTTTAAGCTCTGTGTTTGTGACTGACAAGTCATTAGAGATAAGAATGTATGCATGTTAGGCCAAGAACAAAAATAACGTTTTAAATATTTTCTTTTTAAATCTTTAAATTTCGGACAGACTAAAAGGAAATGAAATTCATTTTCTATCATGTTGGTATTACAGTTATTACAAATTCGTAAATTTCTACTTAAATTTGAGTATCTTCCCTTTTCAATTGCGAGGTCATGTGATGATGTTCTAAATTTAGATAAATATGGTGTTGTTTATCAGTGTATTTATCGTCGCTACCGTTTGCATATTTGAGCGACGGGCAGTTTACCTAACAACACCTATCCTGGACAGGCTACAGCGGTTAACCAGTACTTGATGTACCAACCTCCGCATGAAATTAGACTGGTAATCCATGGATCGCAGGTTCGAATCCCCGTCTGGCCCTAATAAAATTAACAGTCTTTCAGATGGGTATTAACCTGAGGTCTCGTTTCGGTGCTTTACACCGTACACGTAAAGGAACCAGAGGAGACTCTGGAATGGATCTATGTCTGTATCATTGCACTATCCTCCAAAATTCTAAAATGTTTAATCTCTTCAGGAGGCGTCGCTCATATGGGCCACCGGTAACGACGATACATTAACATAAAACACGCACGCACGCACGCACACACACACACACACACACACATCTTCACTTTGTCGCTACCTGCTAAACGCACATTGTTATCATTGGTCACAAGTGTTCAACATTTACCTTGTCATAATTCTGTACTTTGGCTTTAGCCGTATTGGGGTCAAAATCATGTCATAATTATGTACTTTGGCATTGACCGTATTGTGGTCAAAATCGTGTAACAAAAACCCAAACCATTGGCTATAAATTCTTAATCTATTTACATATAGTGCATACTTATAATGACACACAATATTTCTCGGAAATAGCGTAGTGTCATATACATTTTAGAAAAACCTACCCGTCCGATCTTGCGACCACCGTACCATCTCACATACTTCCCAGTCCGAGGATTGAACCCGGGTTGCATTGGTGAAAAGCGAGCGCGCTAATCAATGTACTAATCGGACAGCCGATTTGTCTGTGTGTACGATGATACCTACGCAGGTACCTTCAAATCTGCATAACAAATTTCTTAACACCATTTATTAAATAGTACACTCGTGTGTCTCTGTACTACAGATCTGTCTGAATTTGATGAACGTATATCCTCTGTTGTATCTATGTTCGTGTGAATTTCCTAACTAATGATATGCCGCTGACATGCGCACTCGAAGTTACGAGTATGCGCAGTCGTAGTATTGGGCAGCGTTAAAGGCGTGTCTTACAGTTAAAGCTGTTCCAAGGATAATCTAATTACCGACAGACGGATATGTAGTCCAGTGGTAACAAACTCTAATTACCGGGTCCCGCAAACGATAAGTCGCACATCTGGTCGAAATACATTTTAAATGCAAGGTGTGTCACTATCGTCTTTGTGACATTAAATAAAGAATTATAAGTAATGAATCGAAATGACTCGTTCTTTATTTAAACACAGCAGAAATAAAACTAGAACCTTACATTGAAACTAAAGTTGTTATCTATATAATAACTATGTTCATGTCGGGAAGGGCCGTAACTAATGTTGCTAGAACTTGTGGCCCGACCCGTTTGCCTTTATTTAAGTTGTCATGTTTTGTATTCACATGTATATGTACCTGTTGGTGATGTAAGCCAGTCTTGTTCGTTAACCCATTTCCTCAACGTCTGTACGGCAATGGCTCTGTCGGCATCATTTAACTCAAAGAGTTCTTCCTTTGCTTTCTTTCGGCTAGCGTCATCAAGGCTGCTTATATACGATGCATCATCTAGTTTTTTCAAGAGAAAACGTCATTCGAAATTATTAAAGGTTCATAATTATAATCCAAAAATAAGGAATGAACTAACAGTAATGTTCATATACATGTACACCCATAGCTGACGTTTCAGTGGGATGGTCCGTCTTTGTCTATTTAATACTAGTATCCCCGACGTCTGAATACTAGCATTAATACGTTCAATTCAATTCATTTCATTTCAAACTTTATTTATTGTATTTTGCAAACAACGTATTGTGTGAGGGTGTGTTGTGTGGTGCGTGCGTATCGAAATCATTATAACCAGCACATCATAAATCCGCCACAAATACATATCGTATTCTTCGGTGTGATACACCATCTTATATCCCTTCGGACGTTTCAGAATCCGCACCATTAGTGTAGCAGGACTACTTTTCTCGCTTTTAAACAAAGCGAAACATATACATAATATAAGGATTACTGTAAAGTGTGTAAATAAATCAATCGTATATGTCTTCACATACAACTCATGCCTCGTTTAAGAGCCTTGGTATAGCATCTGATGTTAGAAAGTTTATTTACTTGTGTGTGTGCTTTACGTTAATTTATCGTCGCTACCGGTTGCCCATATGAGAGACGCCTCCTGAAGAGATTAGTATTTTTAGATTGTGAAGGATAGTGCAATGATACAGACACAGACCCATTCCAGAATCTTTTTTATGTGCAGTGTGTCAATCTCAGTTTAGATGGCTCAGAATATTAAAATACTGCATTCTGGGAGTGAAATTCAAATTATGTAACATCAAATCTCAGTTTAGATGGTTCAGAGTATCAAAATACTGCATTTCGGGAGTGAAATTCAAATTATGTAACATCAAATCTCAGTTTAGATGGTTCAGAGTATCAAAATACTGCATTTCGGGAGTGAAATTCAAATTATGTAACATCAAATCTCAGTTTAGATGACTCAGAATATCAAAATACTGCATTTCATCTTTCACTGTTTATAAAGTTATCATTCATTGAGAAACTCTATCATTCATTTAAAAAATCTGTTACTATAGTTTACCATCATAAAAAACACATGTCAACCTAATATAAACAGAAAATGCGTCCGATTCAGCGAATACTCGAATAATTGTTCAATCATGAACACAGAAAGCTACAATTATCACTCGTGGATAACGCCGGTCGTGGTAATGTGCTTTCAGTGCTCACCCGGTGAAATACAATTCGATCATACACTGAAATAAACATTTACCCTCTATTTAGTTCAACCATGAAATGCTATGGTTCATTTGGAACCATATACGATAGCAAGGTCAAAGGTCACAATATATACCCGTCGCACTTAAGTGAAGATTGGATAAAAACTGTTGAACGAGGACGAGTTAAAGGTGATTAAGTTGTGTGCGTTAATAATACGATTTGAATGCTCAGCCCGGTCATACAAGCACCAACTCGTAACAGAGATAACGCCACTAACATTATATAGTACCACCGTACCACCTCACACACTTCCCGGTCCGGGGATCGAACCCGAGTTAGTTTAATCATATTGTATTGCATTCTTTATATTCAATGTACAATACAACTCAAATTTACAGATGAAATAAATAAGATATATGGTACAAACATTATCAGTATGTATATATATGGAGAAGCAAAAGGGTTGGGCCACAAGTTTTAACAACATTAAGTTGTCTTAACCAGAGTTGTCTTGGTAAGATGCCAGCGCGCTAATCGGACATCCGTGTTAGCGACCCATGTATGCATGGAGGTAATGAATTGAAAGTGTTATCGTATTAACTCAGCGTTCTCCATTAGCGCGGTATCGACTGTTTTTCATTAGTATAACCGGAGTATGTGTACATGTGTACAAGGTAAGAGTCAGCCGCGACAATTCCGTTCCTATCAGGATTTTCCATTCATCCGCGGCGTAATGCTGACCCAGAATTTGAAAATATCGATTCTAATTTGATTTCCCATGTCATTAGAGATAATATCTAATAACATCAACAGTGACAGTAATGAACTATATCGACTGGTTGCGATGTACTGATGGCAAACGTTCTAGCCTCTTGATTATGTTGATTAGTTTCTCATTTATTCATGAATGGAGTTCGCACACATCAAGCTGGGTTCTCTGTGCGCATGCGCCTCCAAAATGCCTTGCCTACTTATCAATGTATATTCAGAAGAGAATAGTCATTTTAGAATTGTGGAGGACAGTGCAGTGATACAGACAGAGACCCATTCCAGAATCTTATCTGGTTCTTGTACGTGCACGGTACGGTGTAGAGCACCGACACGAGACCTCTGTTTATTTAAAGTCTCATTTCTCTGGTTCATTTACGTGCACGGTGTAAAGCACCAACACGAGACCTCGGTTTATTTAAAGTCTCAACTGAAAGACTGTTAATTTTATTATGGTCAGTCGGGGGATCGAACCTGCGATCCCTGGATTCCAACGTGTTAACCACTGGACTACAGATCCGCCTGTTGCCCGACACTTGTACATATACTTCCATAAATATGTTATGCAGGCCCGTAGCCGCACTGATAAGAATGGGGCCCTCGCCTCGGCTAGACTTTGGCAAGTAACCAGAAGCATAGGAAAGCTGGAATAAACTGCCTTCAAACAAGCATGTACCAAAAGAAAATACGTGGAGGATGGGCATGCCCCTGAACCATCCTAGAATGTTCGCCTCGTTCTTGTTAGCTTATGCTTACGACACTGTTATGGCAACACATTTCTTATGCAGTGTCTTAGTTTATAACAACTTGTATATGGTTATAAACTCTGTTTACGTGGCAAGTGATTTGAAGTTAAAAACCATCAGCCAATCCGATACTGCTACTTTATGAATAGAAAAGTAGATATAAATAAATCTTTAGTTTATACACATTTATTTTAGCTCGATTGCGAAACACGTTCTTACCACTTATATTCATCACGCTCGAGACCTCATTCCCAATGGAATATATCGCCACGAGGGAGAGAGAAGAGGCAATGTGTAATTTAAATGTCTTGCCTAAGGGCACAATCGTAACGGCTCCAGCTGGTCGCCAACTCCTGGCCGTTCACACATGAAGCGAACGCGCTACCACTACGCTATCACGACTTCCACATGCGGTGTTTTGTTAATTGTAATTGAATCATCTCGTTTCTATGGCAACTATGTCATACCGTGAATGTAAAGGGAATTAAGTTTCCATCTGTTTTTATCATTGTTTCCTTTGCACAACATGCTATCAATTTTATTCCACTATCGCTTTATATGATTATTAAATTACTATATCTCGACAGATCTCCTACAGTATATACACTGGGTACTTATTTCTAAAAGAATGTTATCAGTTAATTTACACGATTTGGATATAATCACATTTATCATACCGCAACATCTGGTTAGGGATCAACAGTAAAAACAAAGGATTCTAACTAAAAGCACCTATTCACATTTTGGAATAAATCAGACTTTATCTGCCAAGGGAGGTAATAGAAAATTACAGATGTCTCTCATTCACTTAATACTTGATTCCGATTTCAGAGACAATCGTCAGTTACTGCGCCATGAAATACTCTGTCCGGTGGATATGCATTTTTAATTTGCTTCCTCTGCACAGACGGATCTGTGGTCCAGTTGGCTGGTAATCCAGGGATCGCAGATTCGATCCCCCGTCTGACCCTAATAAAATTAACAGACTTTACAATGGGACGTTAAACCGAGGTCTCGTGTTGGTGCTGTACACCATGTACGTAAAAGAACCACAGGAGACTCTGGAATGGGTCACTGTCTGTATCATTGCACTATCCTCCAAAAATCTAAAATGACTAATCTCTTCAGGAGGCATCGCTCATATGGGGAACCGGTAGCGACGATAAATAAACGTAAAACACACACACACGCTTCCTCTGTTTTCATGGTTGTTCCCATTGCATCAAATGCTATCAATTTTCACCTGTGTTCTCGTGAATTATTAAATATTGGCTGACATCTTCCAGTATAGCCAGTGGTACTGTACTGTAAACAAGTGTTATCAGTAATTTTAACATGATTTTTTTTTTAAATCTCATTTATTCTACCGTAACATCTGGTTGGAAAACAACAGTAGAAACAAAGGATTCCAACTAAACGGACCAATATACAGTGCAGGATAAATCCGTTTCAATACCAAGGGAGGTAATAAAATCACCAGCAATGTTGCTCGATATAACCCAAGCTGTATGTCGATGATCGCCCATACATTTTGAAACAAACCAAGTCCTGATCCTCAGTTTTACGTTGCATAGTTTCAGCAAGGTAGATAGGTATACCTGTTGGCGATGTAAGTCAGATTTGCTCGTTAACCCACTTTCTAAGCATATATACATCATTGTTTCTGTCTGTAGTAATTACCTTATTTACATACCTTTTAGACAAAACAAATACGTAAATTATACATGTCAGAAACCCGCAGGTTCGTGATTTATTTTGTAGAACAACGCTGATTTTGAAAGAAATGTCTAAGAGCGCCATGTGTACATCATGTGCACACCATTTGCACAATAGGAAATTCGCTCATGTATCCAACCAGCATTTCATTCATTCTAAACAAGTGTATGTATGTATGTATGTATGTATGTTCCATTAATGTCAAGCCCTTTCGGGGATCTAGACATATTTTCCTGGGCATGCTTAGCCGACCATAGCGGTTAACCAGTACGAAGCAATGTGTGTGAGGTGTCTTGCTCAATGACACTACATACGTGGCTTGACTGAGTATCGAACCCGGACCGTTCGATATCCAAATCCGACGCTCTACCATTGGACCACGGACGCCACACTTGTGAACACTTCCTGAATGTATTTGCTAATGTTAACCAGCTCTGTGGAATTGTCACATTGATACAATTGCAATAATTTGAACATACTGGGTCGATTAGAATAAAATCGTTTCATAGACCTTGTTCTTAATATACTATAGTTTATACAACTTTAGTTTAGCTCGATTGCGAAAGAATCTCTTACAATTTATATAAATCACTCTCGAGACCACATTCCTATTGGAATCCATCGCCGCGAGGGAGAGAGAAGAGGCAACGTGGAATTTAAATGCCTTGCCTAAAGGGCACAATCGTAACGGCTCAAGCGGTGCTCCACCTCCAGACCGTTCGCACCTGAAGCGAACGCACATCCACTGCGCTATCACGACTCCCACAAATCTTAATGTACTATACCACCTCACACTTAAACGTAAAATGCAACTCAACTGACGGTGGTCGCCAGATCGGACAGGTGGGTTTTCTCCGGGTACTCCGATTTCCTCCCACACGAATGATCACATATACGCTTTCATCCGCGCCAACGAGAGTGATTAATATAAGTTGTTAAAACTTGCTTTGCAATCGTTGTAAAATAAAAATTTTAAAATTTTAAAAATGAAACTCATCTTCCACGTTGTTTGTATTACATACTAAACATAAGCGTTCGTTTTGATCAATACGATTCCCACCGTACTGGCCAGTTTCAATCCTTAAGTTGTGTTCTGAGAGCCTCAATTTTGTAAATGCAATTCTTAAATTATTACGTTTCATGCTTGTTATTGTATCTGGATACTATTCGTAACCAAAATTAAGCTAACCATTGCGCTAATCGGATAGCCACTTTTAGATGGGAGTCTTCTACACAACATTGCTTTAGAAATGTATTCAGTACAGAAAAGAATTTAAGTAATTAAGGGTACTGTGTCGGTAATGGTTTTATAATAGGTTACTATTTTGATGCTTGATTTTAATTCGTATTGCACTCTCTCGTGTTGTATTGTCTGAATCACCCCCACCCGACTGCAAAAGTATACGAAACTAGGACTGTTGGCTATATCTTGTAGCCCGACCCTAGCCTGGGTTCCAGTCTGTCGATATTTCACTTTTTAACTTCTGGCAAAATATTACCAGAAACTCAATACGGCCCAATTAATAGTCTCGGTGTAAAAATATATTTATTTGACTGACCAGGCAAAATATATCGACGCCTGTTCCGAGGCGAGCCCAACACTTTTGGTATGTTACACACATGTATATATGTGCCTTATAATCTGTTAACTTATTTCACATCTGATTCATGCTCGTATGTAATATTGTATTGTCGAATGTATTACATATGCAATAAAATATGGCTACATCAATGTGGAAAGCTAACTCTGCACATAAACATTTATTATATAAAAACAGAAATCACATGTACAACCATACACTTACTGCTTAGACATCTTTAACTTAACCCTTTCCCTCATAGAAGTACCTCTTGACGCCATTACCAATACGACATACATTAACCCTTTCCCTCATAGAAGCACATCTTGACGCCATTACCAATACGACATACATTAACCCTTTCCCTCATAGAAGCACATCTTGACGCCATTACCAATACCACATACATTAACCCTTTCCCTCATAGAAGCACATCTTGACGCCATTACCAATACCACATACATTAACCCTTTCCCTCATAGAAGCACATCTTGACGCCATTACCAATACCACATACATTAACCCTTTCCCTCATAGAAGCACATCTTGACGCCATTACCAATACCACATACATTAACCCTTTCCCTCATAGAAGCACATCTTGACGCCATTACCAATACCACATACATTAACCCTTTCCCTCATAGAAGCTCCTCTTGACTCCATTACCAATACGACATACATTAACCCTTTACCTCATAGAAGCACATCTTGACGCCATTACCAATACGACATACATTTACCCTTTCCCTCATAGAAGCTCCTCTTGACGCCATTACCAATACCACATACATTAACCCTTTCCCTCATAGAAGCTCCTCTTGACTCCATTACCAATACGACATACATTAACCCTTTCCCTCATAGAAGCACATATTGACGCCATTACCAATACCACATACATTAACCCTTTCCCTCATAGAAGCACCTCTTGACGCCATTACCAATACGACATACATTAACCCTTTCCCTCATAGAAGCACCTCTTGACGCCATTACCAATACGGCATACATTAACCCTTTCCCTCATAGATGCACCTCTTGACGCCATTACCAATACGACATACATTAACCCTTTCCCTCATAGAAGCACCTCTTGACGCCATTACCAATACGACATACATTGACAATGTAATAGCCAAACCAATGTTCATAATAAAGGCCAGAATCTCATGTAGTTCCAGCCAGTAATATCTATGGAGATGGGATAGATATGGCGACTAATCCACTACATGGTAGCTATACAGCTGTCGTATGTATGGAGATATAATAGTATATTAACCTAAATCTCTATGAAGGAAAGGGTTAATTAATTGCACATTTAATCGAGAATTATGCAAGATTTCAAGTCCTTCAGATTCATATGCTGGTATGTAATAATTATTGTTTAGTGTATTACATGAGCAATAAAATATGGTTGAATCGAAACTAGGACTATACATAGAAACGTATCCTGACGAAATCTCGTATCAACATAATAACCTAATACTACAATTAAACATAACCGGCGGTTGTATCTACCGAGCTAAAACGTTCGAGATCTAAATGTTGTTTAATGGCGAACAACTATACGAGGATGATCATTCAACCCAAAATTATGCGGCTGGCATGTGCACTCAATGTTACGGGCAATGATATGCAGCTGGCATGTGCACTCGATGTTACGGGCAATGATATGCAGCTGACACATGCACTCGATGTTACGGGCAATGATATGCAGCTGGCATGTGCATGCTATGTTACGGGCAATGATATGCAGCTGTCATGTGCACTCGATGTTACGGGCAATGATATGCAGCTGACATGTGCACTCGATGTCACGGGCAATGATATGCAGCTGTCATGTGCACTCGATGTTACGGGCAATGATATGC
Organism: Archivesica marissinica; assembly: GCA_014843695.1. Lineage (NCBI taxonomy): Eukaryota > Metazoa > Mollusca > Bivalvia > Venerida > Vesicomyidae > Archivesica > Archivesica marissinica. The sequence goes on from CM026400.1 coordinate 52,485,090, forward strand.
AGCTGTCATGTACACTCGATGTTACGGGCAATGATATGCAGCTGGCATGTGCACGCGATGTTACGGGCAATGATATGCAACTGGCATGTGCACTCGATGTTACGGGCAATGATATGCAGCTGGCATGTGCACTCGATGTTACGGACAATGATATGCAGCTGTCAGGTGCACTCGATGTTACGGGCAATGATATGCAGCTGTCAGGTGCACTCGATGTTACGGGCAATGATATGCAACTGTCAGGTGCACTCGATGTTACGGGCAATGATATGCAGCTGACATGTGCACTCGATGTTACGGGCAATGATATGCAGCTTGACATGTGCACTCGATGTTACGGGCAATGATATGCAGCTGACATGTGCACTCGATGTTACGGGCAATGATATGCAGCCACGATGTTACTCGATGTTACGGGCATGTGTATTCGCAGTGTTAGACAACGTTCGTCGCGAGAAAAGACATGTCTTACAGTTTACGCTGTTCCAAGGATGATCTAATTATCAGATCACCGTCACACGATATAAATATACATAAATTTGGACTAATTATCTTTTCCTTTTTTTAATTTTATTTATTTTACAACGATTGCGAAGCAAATTTTAGCAACTTATATTAATCACTCTCGTTGGCGCGGATGGACGCGTATCTGTGGCCATTCGTATTGGAGGAAACCGGAGTACCCGGAGAAAACCCACCTGTCCGAGCTGGCGACCACTGTACCATCTCACATACTTCCCGGTCCGAGGATCGAACCCTGGTTACATTGGTGAGAGGCGAGCGCTCTAACCACTGCGCTAATCGGACAGACTAAATATTTTTTAATTGGAAAGTGTGATTTTCTTCTTTGGATCATTGAAAAGAATCATTAATGAATCTCGAGCTAATAGTCTCCATTGGAGTATGAACTACATTGAGTGTGTTTAAAATTACCGTGGATGCATTCGACCTCCACACACTTTAAGCACACTCAATGTAGTTCATACCCCAATGGAAACTATTAACTCGCGATTCATTCCTTAAATAGTTTATTTCGGAATTTAAACAAAGGATTGTAGATGATTTTCTGCAGACTTCACAAATTGATATAAAAAAAACATACATATTATATGTAAAGCTTAACTGATAGCTCGCTTCTCACTAATGCAACCCGGGTTCGATCCTAGAACCAGGAAGTATGTGAGGTGATATGGTGTCCAGAATGGACAGGTGGGTTTTCCCCGGGTCCTCGGTGTCCTCCCACACGAATGACCACATTTACGCTTTCATCCGTGCCAACGAGAGCTATTAATAATAGTTGTTAAAACTTGCTTCGATTTGTAAAATACTAAAATTTAAACTTAAAATTTAAATGGCGTCTGCGAAGGTCAGAATTAAGTCTAGCTTCTGGGAAGTGCTTAATGTAATGTTGCTAGAACTTGTTGCCCAACCCATTTGCTTTAGTTATGTTGTATTATTGTGTTAAAGCGACTAGACATCGCAAAAAGCAAATAAAATGCTTTTTTCACGTACAAATGCATTGCTACTACAAATTCTTCCGAATACATTCGAACACTAACATTGAATCAATAAACAGTTTTTGTGTGGATTGAAAGTATGATTTCATATAACGGTCATCCATGCTCCTGGATTGACGTTTGTTTGTCACCGGAATCAATACTAAACGCGAGATAATGTCATTTAGAGATAGTTTAATTAAGAATAGTCTACAAATACATAGGCATAAATGTATTATTCAGGATACACTAGTTGTATTACGCATGAATGTTTACATATGTCAGCAAACCGCGTATACGACGTTTGTTTATTAGTTGAAATACTCAGTATTTGAGGCAAATATTTGGAAAAGAAATATACCATATAATAGGAAAATACATTCTGTAGAAATTTATGTTTTCACTGAAGTAGTGTCGCTTTAACTAATATGCAAATATATAAAGGAAATAAACTATGGTTAAATTAAGTCTACCCTGCTGGAACCATGTATATTTTTGAATGTGTGTAAAAGCAAAGAAAGTAGTCCGGCTACAGATACGGATTCTGATAACGTCCCGGATGTGCGCCATTGTTGTGATAATCACATTCAAGAATACACCATGCATTAGTGGAGAACTTGATAATAGTTAAAGCATAATATTGTGAATCTTCGAATAATCAGATTTTGTTTTACAACAGTTGCCGGATTTTATGTTTCAATTATACTATTATACATAATATCTGACTGAAAGTATTATATATATATGTGTGTGTGATATGCGTTCCAATGAACGATTGAATTTTCTCAGTGAAAAAAATGGGTTTTGTATCAGTGGAATTTTCCAATGATTGTATCTCGTATTCCTCCTAATTTATTCTTTTCTGATATTCATACAAGGTTAATAATAAAATAGTATGATCTATAGAGTTTGTTTTGTATATTTTATTATTTTTCCATTTTGACAGCCGATAGAAACTAAATTGAAAATTATAACGGAACTATTTCTTACTGCGAACGTTTACACTTAGATAAGTTGTTGGGCGTTTGTGTGTTGCAGGAAAACGAGTCTGTAGTCCAGTGGTAACACGCTGGACTGGTAATCCATGGATCGCATGTTCGATCCCCCGTCTGACCCTAATAAAATTAACAGTCTTTCATATGGGACTTTAAACCGATGTCTCGTGTCGGTGCTGTACACCGTGACGTAAAAGAACCAGAGGAGACTCTGAAATGGGGCTCTGTCTGTATCATTGCACTATCCTCCAAAAATCTAAAATGACTAATTTCTACAGGAGGCGTCGCTCATATGGGCAACCTGTAGCGACGATAAATAAACGTAAAACACACACGTAGAGCGTTCACTTCAGGTATGAGATGCCCATAGTTCGCATCCAGCTTTAGCCGTTACATTTATGCCCTTAGGCAAGGTACTTAGATTCCACATTCCTCTTCTCTTCCATCACGAATAAGGGCTGGCGAGAGATTAAACTAATGGTGTAAGAGTTTGTTTCGCTATCGTGCTAAAAATAGATGTGTTTAAACTAAACTACTTGTATGTCCACATGATCACAAAATAAAAAATAAATAATTTTAATCATAGTAATAAGTATGTTGTATGATGTGTATATGTAATATAGTTATTGTTTAATTAACTGTTCAAATTAACTTAGTGGACGTCGTGATAGCGCAGTGGTAGCGCGTTCGCTTCATGTGCGACTGGCCCCGTTGGCGCCGTTACGAGTGTGCGCTTAGGCAAGGCATTTAAAAACCGCATAAACCACATGCCTCTTCTCTGTCGAGAGTGATTCATATAAGTTTCAAGAACTTGTTTAGCAATCTAGCTAAAATACATTTGTATAAACTGATTATTTAGAGCAAATGTGTCCTAGCATGCAATGCTATTCATAGGCTACAATATACAATGAAATATACAATGCACATTTATTTGCTTTTTGCGATGTAATGTCGCTTTAAGTCTTTGGCGTTGGTAATGCATATTAGTCAATATGCATCACTAGTGTAAACGTTTTACGTCGATTGCGAAGCAAGTTTTAACCACTTATATTAATCACTCTCGTTGGCGCGGATAAAAGCGTAAATACGGTAATCGAGTGGGAGGAAACCTGAGTACCCGGAGGGAACCCACCTGTCCGATCTGGCGACAGCCGTACCATCTTACAATCGTAACATACCGGTCCGAGAATCGAACCCGGGTTGCATCAGTGAGAAGCAAGCGCGATAACCACTGCGCTAATCGGACAGCCATTGCATTGGTTCGTAGATGGGGTAATTAAAAAAGATTTTATTCGATACTTCGAACGCATGTGTATACAATGTACTATGAACATACATCATATAATCTACATACCAGATTCAGCAGCCATTTTAAAACAAATCCAAGTTATGTTATGCGATGACAATATGTGGTAAAGATCGACACGTGAACACTGCTTAGCTACACACTTTCGATCTAGGTAATGAAGCGTGCTCCATGTGTGGCTAATGGAGTTAGTTAGCCGCAGGGATTAAGATAATTTATGGCCGAGTACTGGAGTGTGCTTCAATGAATTCGCTGTAATGTAGCCAAATACCATGAACACATTATATGTTTCGTTGTCAGAAGAAATCTGTTCACATTGTATTATTAACCCGTAATCTGTCTAATATATTGGACGGAATGTGCAAACAACATAGATCCAGATCAGCAACGGCGTAGCGCCGTGTCTGATCATGATCTACGTTGTTTGCTATTCAGACACGTGATTTATAGATATGTGTGCCGTCTTATCTGGTTCTATACTGTTTGCAAAAGCAGCATTAGTCGTGATTGGCAGGTTATGTATTGATAAATTCAACGTATCTACTTTTGTTTTACCTACTAATTTGGTGATTTAAACCGAGGTCTCGTGTCGGTGCTTTACACAGCACAAGTTAAAGAACCAGAGGTACTCGGTCTCTGACTCTATCCTTGCACTATCCTCCAAAATTCTAAAATGAATAATCTCTTCAGGAGGCGTCGCTCATATGGACAACCGGTAGCAACGATAAATAAACGTAAAACACACACACTCATTAAGATGCAGCTATTATATTTTCAAGACTTTCGTTTCTGATTGTATAAGCCTCGTATACACACATGTTTTAACATACATTACTTATTAATATAAGAAGGTATACACACACATGTATGCATGTTAAGCTATGAACAGTTGCCTAAATACTTCTTCCTAATATTAGAATATTTTGGACAACAAAGTAAGAAGTGATATTCAGACTCAACAACATTGTTTGAACATAATTTGCAACGTCGAATTTGTTTTTCTAAACCGGACTATCTTCCAAATTCAATGTCTCGACTATAAGAACATAACCATAAGCAAGTCAGCTATGTTCGTACCATAACATTTGTCACATCTAGACTGTGATTTTGAATTTTCAATAATAATAATAAAGTTTAGACACAGTCTGTAATGTAACCGAAAAAACAACACAAAGTGCAAATCAACAGCTACATTGTAGCACCCTTCTGAAACTGTTCATTTCCGGGGGGAGGCATTTCAACAGCGTGTTCATGGCTTGCACTCGATTCCGCGGGGGAGGCATTTCAACAGCGTGTTCATGGCCTGCACTCGATTCCGCGGGTGAGGCATTTCAACAGCGTGTTCATGGCCTTCACTCGATTCCGCGGGGGAGGCATTTCAACAGCGTGTTCATGGCCTGCACTCGATTCCGCGGGGGAGGCATTTCAACAGCTCGTTCATGGCCTGCACTCAATTATAAGTGTTCGGCTTTATTACTGTCTCATCGATGTACATACATATAATACAAATTAAGCAATCACATTATAAGTGTATGTATGTATGTATGTATGTTTGTT
>CM026400.1:52491443-52531793 GCA_014843695.1 Archivesica marissinica
ACGAGGGCCTCAATGATCTATTTGCTACCTGACCAACTGGAACGAGGGCCTCAATGATCTATTTGCTACCTGACCAACTGGAACGAGGGCTTCAATGATCTATTTGCTACCTGACCAACTGGAACGAGGGCCTCAATGATCTATTTGCTATCTGACCACCTGGAACGAGGGCCTCAATGATCTATTTGCTGTCTGACCAACTGGAACGAGGGCCTCACTGATCTATTTGCTACCTGACCAACTGGAACGAGGGCTTCAATGATCTATTTGCTACCTGACCAACTGGAACGAGGGTCTCAATGATCTATTTGCTATATGACCACCTGACTGAAACGAGGGCCTCAATGATCTATTTGCTACCTGACCACATGAAATTGTAACGAGGGCCTCACTGATCTATTTGCTACCTGACCAACTGAAACTGGAACGAGGGCTTCAATGATCTATTTGCTACCTGACCAACTGAAACTGGAACGAGGGTCTCAGTGATCTATTTGCTATATGACCACCTGACACTGGAACGAGGGCCTCAATGATATATTTGCTACCTGACCACCTGAAACTGGAACGAGGGTCTCAATGATCTAGTTGCTACCTGACCATCTGAAACTGTAACGAGGGCCTCAATGATCTATTTGCTACCTGACCAACTGGAACGAGGGGCTCAATGATCTATTTGCTACCTGAAACTGGAATGAGGGCCTCAATGATCTATTTGCTACCTGACCACCTGGAACGAGGGCCTCAATGATCTATTTGCTACCTGACCAACTGAAACTGTAACGAGGGCCTCAATGATCTAGTTGCTACCTGAAACTGGAATGAGGGCCTCAATGATATATTTGCTACCTGACCACCTGGAACGAGGGCCTCAATGATCTATTTGCTACCTGACCAACTGAAACTGTAACGAGGGTCTCAATGATCTAGTTGCTACCTGACCATCTGAAACTGTAACGAGGGCCTCACTGATCTATTTGCTACCTGACCACCTGGAATGAGGGCCTCAATGATCTATTTGCTACCTGACCAACTGGAACGAGGGCCTCAATGATCTATTTGCTACCAAACTGGAATGAGGGCCTCAATGATCTATTTGCTACCTGACCACCTGGAACGAGGGCCTCAATGATCTATTTGCTACCTGACCAACTGAAACTGTAACGAGGGTCTCAATGATCTATTTGCTAAGTGACCACCTGAAACTGTAACGAGGGTCTTCATGATCTATTTGCTACCTGACCATCTGGAACGAGGGCCTCAATGATCTATTTGCTACCTGACCAACTGAAACTGTAACGAGGGTCTCAATGATCTATTTGCTACGTGACCACCTGAAACTGTAACGAGGGTCTTCATGATCTATTTGCTACTGAAACTGGAACGAGGGCCTCAATGATCTAGTTGCTACCTGACCAACTGAAACTGTAACGAGGGCCTCAATGATCTATGTGCTACGTGACCACCTGAAACTGTAACGAGGGCCTCAATGATCTATTTGCTACCTGACCAACTGGAACGAGGGCCTCAATGATCTATTTGCTACCTGACCAACTGAAACTGTAACGAGGGTCTCAATGATCTAGTTGCTACCTGACCATCTGAAACTGTAACGAGGGCCTCAATGATCTATTTGCTACCTGACCACCTGGAATGAGGGCCTCAATGATCTATTTGCTACCTTACCAACTGGAACGAGGGCCTCAATGATCTATTTGCTACCTGAAACTGGAATGAGGGCCTCAATGATCTATTTGCTACCTGACCACCTGGAACGAGGGCCTCAATGATCTATTTGCTACCTGACCAACTGAAACTGTAACGAGGGTCTCAATGATCTATTTGCTACGTGACCACCTGAAACTGTAACGAGGGTCTTCATGATCTATTTGCTACCTGACCAACTGGAACGAGGGCCTCAATGATCTATTTGCTACCTGAAACTGTAACGAGGGCCTCAATGATCTATTTGCTACCTGACCACCTGGAATGAGGGCCTCAATGATCTATTTGCTACCTGACCAACTGGAACGAGGGCCTCAATGATCTATTTGCTACCTGAAACTGGAACGAGGGCCTCAATGATCTATTTGCTACCTGACCACCTGGAACGAGGGCCTCAATGATCTATTTGCTACCTGACCAACTGAAACTGGAACGAGGGCCTCAATGATCTATTTGCTACCTGACCAACTGAAACTGGAACGAGGGCCTCAATGATCTATTTGCTACCTGACCACCTGGAACGAGGGCCTCAATGATCTATTTGCTACCTGACCAACTGGAACGAGGGCCTCAATGATCTATTTGCTACCTGACCACCTGGAACGAGGGCCTCAATGATCTATTTGCTACCTGACCAACTGGAACGAGGGCCTCAATGATCTATTTGCTACCTGACCAACTGCTGAACGAGGGCTATTATCTATTGCTACCTGACCAACTGGAACGAGGGCCTCAATGATCTATTTGCTACCTGACCACCTGGAACGAGGGCCTCAATGATCTATTTGCTACCTGACCACCTGAAACTGGAACGAGGGCCTCAATGATCTATTTGCTACCTGACCACCTGAAACTAGAACGAGGGCCTCAATGATCTATTTGCTACCTGACCAACTGGAACGAGGGCCTCAATGATATATTTGCTACCTGACCACCTGAAACTGGAACGAGGGCCTCAATGATCTATTTGCTACCTGACCACCTGAAACTGGAACGAGGGCCTCAATGATCTATTTGCTACCTGACCAACTGGAACGAGGGCCTCAATGATCTATTTGCTACCTGACCAACTGAAACTGGAACGAGGGCCTCAATGATCTATTTGCTACCTGACCAACTGAAACTGGAACGAGGGCCTCAATGATCTATTTGCTACCTGACCACCTGAAACTGGAACGAGGGCCTCAATGATCTATTTGCTACCTGACCAACTGGAACGAGGGCCTCAATGATCTATTTGCTACCTGACCAACTGAAACTGGAACGAGGGCCTCAATGATCTATTTGCTACCTGACCACCTGAAACTGGAACGAGGGCCTCAATGATCTATTTGCTACCCGACCACCTGGAACGAGGGCCTCAATGATCTATTTGCTACCTGACCACCTGGAATGAGGGCCTCAATGATCTATTTGCTACCTGACCACCTGGAATGAGGGCCTCAATGATCTAGTTGCTACCTGAGCAGTTTGTCCCATAAAACACGAGCCTGACGAGCCAAGAGACCTGACAACAACATATAAATAATTTCAAGTGATTTCCTGTCCAGTAACAGACGGATCTGTAGTCCAGTTGTTAACACGCTGGACTGGTAATCCAGGGATCGCAGGTAATAAACGTAAAACACACACCTGTCCAGTAACAGACGGATATGTAGTCCGGTTGTTAACACGCTGGGCTGGTAATCCAGGAATCGCAGGTAATAACCGTAAAACACACACCTGTCCAGTGTTTATATGAGACGTCTCATAATGATTACTCTGGTCCATGCTTTGCTTTTCATATGATTTATCTGATGGTGCTAAGTACAGTCGTTGGAGATCAGTATATCTAAGTGTTTATGGAAATCAACGTGGGAATAATGGAATTTAACATGTGAAGAACTTGGTGCACGGTTTTTTAGCCGTTTCCGCGATAGTGTGTGTTTTACGTTTATTTATCGTCGCTACCGGTTGCCCATATGAGCGACACCTGAAGAGATTAGTCATTTTAGATTGTTGGAGGATAGTGCAATGATACAGACAGAGACCCATTCCAGATTGTCTCTGGTTCTTTTACGTTCACGATGTAAAGCACCTACACAAGACCTCAGTTTAACGCCCCATCTGAAAGACTGTTAATTTTATTAGGGTCAGATGGGGGATCGAACCTGTGATCCCTGGATTACCAGTCCAGCGTGTTACCACTGGACTACATATCCGTCTGTCATCTAGCAGTACACAGGACTGTTCAGCATGTATGCAATGTAATAAGAGTCGATAGAGATGGAGATAATCACAATAACTTCCGATTAGGTCACGGGTTCGAGCCCCGCTCAGACCGTGTCTCATTTATATGAAAAAGTTGGCAGTTTCTTACGGAGATTGGTGCACCCAAGTACTGGTTAACCGTTGGAGCCTGCCCAGGAAAGGTGTTGTTAGGTAAACTGCCCGCCGGCGATATAGCCCAAAATGGTGCTGATGCAGGCGTAAAACCCGAAATATAACATAAGCTTCCGATTAAATCCATTTTCGTTTGTATAGCTATGCAATAGATATGTACTGTACATAATGAACGAATAAATTATGTTTAAACCAATAAGAGTCGCAAAATAATGCGTTGATATGAGAGCCATATGGCTGAGTGCACAAACTGGCGCATACAGCGTCACAGTTCTAATGCAGACAATTCGATGTATCAGGGTTCATTCTAGGTCAGAATATTTGGGAGAAGTGAGAAAGCGCGTGATCGCTTCCTTAAATGGTGTTCTTTAATAATGCCAAATTTCGAAAAAAATAATAAAACAAATTATTTATTTTTTCCCGTTCTTGCTTTTTCTGGCAGTGAGCAGTGGGGAATGTACGAGTAGTGTATTCGAGCAGTGGGTAGTGTAATCCAGCAGTGAGTTCTGTTTTCTAGTAGTGAATGAAGTGTAAATGCAAATTTTCGGGTGGATTTTGTTTTTCGGAAATTTGGCATATACACATCATTCACTACTAGAAAACATAACTCACTGCTGGATTACACTACTCACTGCTAGCAGTACACTGCTCACTGCTAGAAAAGCCAGTATGGAAAATAATTGTTTAAACAATTATTATTTTTATTTTTTCCACGAAATTTGGCATTTGCACATCATCCACAACTAGATTACGCCACTCACTGCTGGATTACACTACCCACTTCTGGAATACACTACTCGTACATTCCCCCACTGCTCAGTGCCAGAAAAAGCAAGTACGGGAAAATATAAATTATTTTTTTAATTATTTTTTTTTTTTCGAAATTTGGCATATACACATCATTCACTACTAGAATACATAACTCACTGATGGATTACACTACTCACTGCTCACTGCTAGCAGTACAGCAGTACACTGCTCACTGCCAGCAGTACAGCAGTACACTGCTCACTGCTAACTTCACCCACATCCTTTCCCACATTCAATAGGTGCGTGAATGTAGGCTTCACATGTTGGTGTGGTTTATTTGAACTTATTGTTTATAGTTCGGAAATTATTTAGGTAAAACTAAGAAACAATAGGTGATGAAAAACTAACTAATCTTTCAAACTTTGAAATCTGATTTTCGCTCACTGCATTGTGGCATTGTAGCTATTAGTGGACTGTTTATCGCCTAGGGGCGCGTGGTCATCGATTGATCGACAATACGGATTACAAAACAGAACAGAACATAAGTTTATTCATGACGTATACATAAGTACATAGTCATAATATATACATATAATTACATATAAATAAACAAGTGATCAATAAAGCTATCGTATAGCTACTGTAATATAATTTAAAATAGAGGATGAACATTCTAGTTAGTTGTTTTGTGTAATTAAGAAGACAAAGCGTTCAATATTGAGTTCCTATGGTTTAAAGCATTCTTAATAAATCGAGCCAAGCTTAATAAAACCTTTCTATTATCACTGTTCATTAATGAACACAATTTATACATACTTGGTCTCGTGTAGCAGTATTTTTTAATAAGTACTTTCCTCAAATATGAGTAACACGGACAAATTAAAATAAAGTGATACTCATCTTCAATATCTCTAACATTACAACATTGACAATAACGCTCATTTCTCTGTATTCTATTGTTAGTGAATCTACCAGTATGGATTCTAAGTGAATGGGCAGAAGTCCTTATTCGGGTTATAAATAATCTCAAGTTGGAAGGTAATATATCCAAGTATGTTTCATAGCTAAAATCATGTTTACAATTATTATACAATTCGAGTACATTACTAGATGACTTATTAGTAATCCAAGTTTGTATGAAACAATCAATAACCCGTTGCTTAAATATACATAAGAAATGATTAACAGAACAGAACAGAACAGAACATATGTTTATTTTAAGACTTGTACATGGTACATCGTCATAAACATACAAATATACAATTACATATTGGTCACGTAATACAATAGATTTTACATTCATATATTCACATACATCGATTGACATGTAGTATTATAATAATGATGATTCAATTTACGGAATAGAGGATGAACATAATTAATTGTTAGCAGTTACAATAGTACTTCTTAGTACAATGGCTTCTTTTATATATTTCGCCAAGTTTAATATATCAACTTTTTTGATCGAGGTTACCAGTTCAATAAATTTGAACATAGAGGGACGATACTGATGGTATCTTTTGATATATTTCTTTCTTATATCTTCAAAGCATGGACATATTAAAATGAAATGGTATTCGTCTTCAATATCCAAAGTGTTACAACATAAACAATATATCTCATTACGTGGTATTCTGTTTTGACCATATCGTCCAGTTTGAATTCTTAATACATGTGCAGATACTCTAATTCTAGTAATGAAAACCCTCAAGTTCTTAGGCAATAAATCTAGATAACTTTCATATGCAAGTGTTGTTTTACAATTTCTATAAAGGTCCAATACTACACTATTTTCAACAGACGTATGCCAATTGTGTATGTAACTATCTACAACTCTTTGCTTAAACAATTTAGGAAACATTTTACAATCTATCTTATTAGTATTAATGAAATATTCAGACAAACCATATACATCTAACATATCTTTGACGTTCGTGACCCAATTTTTCAAACCATTATAATAATCATCGACACATTGTTTATAAATTGTTCGTAAAATTATGTTGTCCGTATTTATTATTTTACACCAATATTTTATTATTCTAACATATCTGTTAACATAAAGTGGGTATCGACCTAATTCACCATATATACTTGCATTACATGTACTAATTCTAACATTCAATATCCTTTTACAAAATTTCATGTGTATACGTTCAATATCTTTAGATTTTGTGTGACCCCATACTTGTGAAGAATATGACAAAATAGATCCGACAAAGGAGTCAAATAACTGACATAATAACTTAGGTTTGAGGTCAAATTCTTTACAATTATACAATAAAATATTTAAAGCTTTTAAAGCCTTACCAATAAGATGTTCCTGGTTTAATGAGAAATTACCTGTATAGCTGAATATTGTACCAAGATAGTTAAAACAATCTACAACTTCTAATGGCTGTCCATTATATAACCATCTCTCTCTATCAAAGGTGATACCTCTTTTTCTAAAAACAACTATTTTAGTTTTCATAATATTAACTTCTAATCCCCAATGATTACAGTATGTATATAGTAGATCAAGACTCTTCTGCAGATCTTCAGGAGTTTTTCCAAAAATTGCCATATCATCGGCGAACAGTAATAATATTAATACAATGTCATCTATTAGTAATCCTGAATTTAAATTGTCTTGCAAATGTAACTCTAGGTCTTCAACGAAAAGTGAGAACAAAATTGGCGAAATTACCTCCCCTTGGCGCAAGCCCACTGCATACTGGAAGAAATCGGAATATGAATTACAACATCTAACACATGATTTAACTTTATCATACATATCTCTAATAATACGTAATACCTTACCTTGAATGCCACATTTATACATTTTCAACCATAAAGAATTTCTACAAATACTATCAAAACAAGATTTTAAATCAATGAACCCTACATACAGACGCTTATTATTATTAAGATAATGTTGTATAACAGACTGTAGAATGAAAATTGCATCAACAGTCGATTTTCCTTTTCTGAACCCAAATTGGCAATCAGAAATTACTGCATAATTGTTACAAAATGTTTCAATTCTAGTATTTAGTACTGAAGTAAACAGTTTGGACAAACAACTGACTAAAGTGATACCCCTGTAGTTATTAACTAGTTTGGGATCTCCCTTTTTAAATACAGGAACAATAACTCCTTCAGTCCATTTATCTGGGAAAAAGCCAGATTCTAAAATCGCATTAAAAATATCACAAATATGTGAACACAAAATATCTATAGATTCAATGAAATATTCATTAAGAAGACAATCTAAACCTGTAGCTTTATTTGACCTAAGCGACTTTGCAGCTTTCCGTATCTCTTCACATGTAATGGGTACATTCAAATCCTCAAATCTACAATCACTAGAATTAAAATCATGTTCGTTACAGAAAGTCTTAGATTCTTCATTATGAGACTCGAATATATTATTTGACAAATGTTCGAAATATTTCATAAAATCTTCAACTGATATATCATTTTGAGATACAACAGATTTGTTTTTCTTGAAATGACCCCAAAATTGCTTAGATTTGCAAAACCTTAGACGTTCAATTTCAGAATATTTCCTTTTAATATAGGCTTTCTTCTTCTTACGGATTAGATCCTTATCAAAACATTTACATGTACAAAAATACTGTCTACTAACTAAATTGTTACAACTATTAAATGCACTCAGTGCATCTAAATAAACATGTTTAACGGTTCTACAATCAGCATCGAACCAGTCTGCATCATCTGTACAATATCTATCTGAAAACGATACCCTACTTTTGCTTTTATATGTTTTGGAAAAAAGCGGATCCGCCGCTTCTCTAATTAAACTGGTAAAATCGTTTAGAACACTGTTCACGGACAAACGCTCGCTCTTATCAATATGCATTGTAAGGCGATTAAAAGTAGGCAAGTTTGCCATCAGACTGGTACGAAATGTATTTTTCAAACTATCTTTCCACTTATATCTAATACTAGGACTTGCTTGTGAAACAGGTGTGATATAATTTGAATACAATGAAAAACTAACGGGAGCATGGTCGCTCCATTCATTTACCGAGTGTACACAAAATTTACTGATATTTGCAAAGTTCCTTTCATTGGTTACAAGGTAGTCAATAGTTGACGCCCCGTTATATGATACATAACTATACATACCAATGTTATAATCGTCACCTAATCTACCGTTAACTAAACGTAGGTTACTAGAACGGCAAAGATCAATCAGTTTAATCCCAAAATTATTATGTTTTGTATCCATTGTGGCCCGGTCCATGTGCGTATCAGGTACATAAGATATATCATCAAAGGACTTGTTTATACCATCAAAAATAACAAAGTCATTTTTAACACCAACTCGACTATTAAAATCACCTGTTAAAAACACAGAGCCTAGATTTTCAAATCGACTGACGTCATTTTCAATAGTGTCAAATAGATCAACATTTATAGTATTATATGCTGGAGAGTCCTCACCCCAAAGATATACGCCACATATATAAATATCGTTCTCTACCTTAAAGAAATGTTTATCTAATTTTACCCAAATTAAAGTGTCATATCTGGTTTCAACAATAGTAATACCATCAGAAATTATGTCTTTATAATATAATGCAATTCCACCACTTGGTCGTTTTGCTCTGCGATGTTGAAATTTGCGATAAAAATTGTGAGATACATATCCAGATAAATCAATGTTGCTATTATTCGATGCGAATGTTTCATATAGAAATATAATGTCATGTTGAGATAATATATTTACAAGTTCTATGTTGTCTCTTTTGGTTTTACTTAATCCATTTATATTCCAAGATATGATTTTGAGTTCATCCCCGGCGAATTCCTAGTCCCTGACTGGTTTGCCATCTATGTAGAGGGTATCGTAGGATATCCACGCAGTCTTGCCTTTGTCCCGGGCATCCTTCAACTTCGGGGTGAGTCGTTTCCTCTTCTCCACTACACTCCTGGGGAACTGCTCGTTCACGAAGTATGGTGTACCAGTAAGGGCCTTCCATTGCTTACGCACAAACTCCTTCTCCTTATACAAAGTAAATTTGGCCACTATGTTACGAGGGCTCCCATTAAAACTTCTACCCATGCGATGCACACGCTCGAATGATATTTTATGAACTAGGTCCTGCGCTATTTTCATATTCTCCACCATAAATTGCCTCAGCTTTGTTTCCGTTGTTTCGTTGTTCTCAGAAGGATCCTCTGTTATCTTAGAAAACACTAGATTGTTTCTCATAGATTGAGATTGTAAATATGTCACCTCGTTTTCTAAGTTTTCCCTTTGTTTCTCAAGATGTGATAATTTACTAGTATTCTGGGCTAATGAAAAGTCTACTGCCTCAGTTTTTTCCTCAATCACATTTATTCTTTCATTAGTTTTCTTATCCATATCATGTAACATTACCCAGATCTTCTTAAGTTCTCTATCAAAAGCATCAACTTTCTTTTCAAGGGTTGCCAGATATTGTAGTTTGATGTCCATATTTGTAAGTTTGGCATCGATCTGTTTCATATAGTTTAATAAATCACCATTACTAGTTGGTTCAGCATTCGCCGCCATACTTGTTGCATGAAATTGTTTACCACTATCTATGGATTGGTTATGTAATCCGATCGAACGATTAAATACACTATCGTCAAGGTTTTCATTGTTATACAAAATTCCGTTAGCTTGACTTAGAATATCGCTCACTATCACTGGACTGGAATTCGAACTAGTTTTATACTTTCCCGCCTTTTGTGTTTGTTCATTGTTCTCATCCTCACTACTATTTGTCCTTTTTTCATTCCTATTCCGTTTTCGTTTCCCCATGGAAATTTGTCTTTTTAATCCTCATCACACAAACTTATTATTTGCACAAAAATCTTAAATGAAACTCTAATTAAATGTAATAAAATCCAAGTTTTAGCTCCGAAGAAAATTATACGACTTCACTACATGATCACGTGACATCACCTATCACAGCGTTAATTAAACATCTTTCCAATATAAATTGGAAAGTCTTTAAACGAATTTCGACTACCTCGATTAACATTGATATTACATGGGTTATTCCAGATATGTGAAAAACCATATTCGTCTAGTAATTGTTTAACATGTGTCAACCAATTATCATAACCATTATTACAATCAGACAATAATTGTGCATATAATCGTTGAAGTATAATATTTTCCGAGTTGAAAACTTTAAGCCAATATTTAATTATACGTAGTTTTATTAATTTATTTACGTCTCATCAATGTACAACAATAACAGAACAACATTAAAATAATACATGGTATAGTACACTGCCACTCATAAATGAGTTACAAGAGACGGTATTTATCAAAGTATAAAACACATCACATTATGCAGTTGTAATAATATAGTATGATATAACATATGTATATACATACATGTATTTGTAAACAACACATGATAAATCTGAATAGCCTACGCTAATCTAACCTAAAATAAGCTTACAATCAAAATGATATCATAAAATGCTGATGATTGTATGAGAGCACTATTGCGCATATTAAAAAATGTTTTGAAAAAGCAAATATCAACTCTGATCAGATCAGAATTGAACTGATTAGCATAGACTATTCAGCTGGTATTAAAAATACATTGGATTATTAAGAAAAATTGAAGCATTATGTACAAAGGTAAAAATAACGTCTTTGTAGAATATTAAAACAGGTTTTGGCACTTAATCTCATAATTTCTGCGTTGGAAAATATAAATATTAGCTTATCATTTGGAGAAAGAGCAGCAAAGTAAAAGTTCATCTCTGTTGCTTTCTTAAATAGGATTTGTCTTAAATCTTGATACAGCATACATTCCAAAATCACATGGGCCTCAGTTTCAATACAATTGTCACAAAAGGGACATATACGATTTTCTAATGACAAATTTTCATATCTACCTGTCTCTAGTCTCAATGGTGCTACACCCTACACCACATCTAAATTTAGCAAACGCTGCTCTATGGCGTAAAGGAAGTATAATTTTGCAATATTCTTGTTTTATATTCTGATTTGAATAAGCAATAAGTTCGTAATTTATTTCTGCCTCTGCCGGAAGGGCCGACAGTATTATTAATCTGTGTATACCACATTGCCTTAAATTCATTCATAGCAGCAGCTTTGACTTTACATACAGATGAAGAAGAGATAGGATGCGAAATATTTAATGGAAGTTCTACTCCCAGTTCTAATATACACTTCCGGAATATGTAAAACCAATTTTTACAACGCAAAGAAGCCATTGAATCTGCCCACAATGCAATTCGTTTATTTAACCGTGATGCGTTGGTGATTGAAAATCGTTTGTAGTGCCTAACTGTACACTCCAGTTGGCGAATATATGACGGATCCCACCCCATCTCTCCTAACAAAGCAGCATTCGGTGTATATTTACCAACACCTAAGAAAAATCTGATAGCTCTATTTTGGACAGCAGTAATACAAGAATATTGTTTATAACCCCAAATGCATGCACTGTAACCAATCACTGGCCATACCATAGAATCATATAATTTTGTAAATACTGCTACTGCCAGTTTACATCTTGCAATCAATAGACCAAGAGCTCTGCTTGCACTCTGGGCAACATGTTTAGCTGTTGCTTCAAAATCAAGATGTTCAGTCATTAACACACCAAGATACATGTATTTTTCTACTATATTCAGGACAGTGTTGCCACATTTAAATATACAGTTTGTCTTTGGACTAGACTGTTTACGAAAATGTACAATATTACTTTTATCATTATTTACACGCATGTCATTTCTATTGCACCAGTCATGTAATGCATTTAACAGCAATTGTAAGTCATGCTCAGATTCGGCAAGTAGCACAATATCATCAGCATATATCATAATACATATTGTGTCATTATCACAGACAATACCTTTTCCAAAAGATTTCAAATAAATTGCAAGATCATTTACGTAGAGGTTAAACAATAATGGTGAGAGTATGCACCCTTGACGAAGACCACAATTTACATCGAACCAATCGGTATGCAGGCTGTTAACACGGACACAAGAAGAAACGGATGAATACAGTGACTTAATGGATAAATATAGTTTTCCTGAAACACCAATATCCGTCAGACGTTTCCATAATTTAGATCTATTAATGAAATCGTATGCTTTCCGGAAATCAATAAAGGCGCAGTAAGTAGATTTATTGTTCTTTTTCCTGGTATCAATTAAACTTGTTAAAGTTGAAATATGATCAACCGTACTTCTGTTCTTTCGGAAGCCATTATGTTCATCCGTTATCTTGTTGTTATCTTCTGACCATTTCGTCAGTCTACCATTAATAATTGAGCAGTATATTTTATACAAAGGTATGTAGCGTGATATGTATAGAGGATATCGCCCAAGCTCACCATAAACAGCTGCATTACAAGTAGTGGTTCTAACATTTAGTATTTGTTTACAAAACTTTAAATGTATTCGCTCTATTTCTTTAGATTTTGTAAAGCCCCAAATTTCCGATGAATAGTTTAATAATGAACCAACAAAAGCATCGAATAGCTGACATAACGTTTTCGATTTAAGTTTGTATTTCTTACAATTAGAAGTCAAATAATTCAGTGCTTTCAAAGCTTTGTCGGATATATATTGTTGATTTAGGTTAAAATTGCCCGTGTAATTTAAAACTGTGCCAAGATAATTAAAATCGTTAACAACTTCAATAATTTCGTCATTGTAGGACCAGTTTTCGCTTAAAAATACTTTACCCCTATTTCTAAAGATCATTACTTTAGTTTTACTAGTATTGACTTCTAATCCCCACTTACTACAATAATCATGTAATAAATTAAAACTATGTTGAAGCTCTTGTGCGGTTTTACCGAGAATGACCATGTCATCTGCAAATAATAATAAAATAAGTACGATATCCTCAATACATATCCCTGCGTTAATATCGTCCTGCATAAACAACTCCAAATCCTCCACGAACAGAGAGAACAGGACAGGCGACATTATCTCCCCTTGTCTTAACCCAACTGCATATTGAAAATATTCTGAATAATTACCACAATGGCGTACACAAGATTTTACCTTTTGATACATGTCTCTAATGACCCTTAACAGTTTACCTTGAATACCAATATTATATAACTTTAACCACAGACCATTTCTATAAATAGAATCAAAACAACGTTTCATATCAACATAGCAGACATATAATCTTTTGTTTTCATTCAGATATTTCTTAACAATACTGTGTAATATAAAAATAGCATCGGTAGTGGAACGTCCTTTTCTAAACCCGAATTGAGAGTCTGATAAAATATTCTTATTATCACAAAAGGTAACGATTCGTTTATTTAAAATTGAGGTAAACACCTTGGATAAACAGCTTACTAAAGTAATACCACGATAATTAGTTAACATAGTTGCATCGCCCTTTTTATATAAAGGAATAATAGTGCCCTCCGTCCATTTATCCGGGAAGTAACCAGAGTCAAGAATTGCATTAAATACGTCAGATATATGAGAAGACAATATATCAATACTCTCTACTAAATATTCATTTAATATTGCATCACTACCAGCCGACTTTTCACGCTTCAAACATTTCACAGCATCAATAACTTCTTGGGCAGAAATATAATTATCTAGCTCATCAAAATTACAATTTAAATCATTAAAATCCTGTGTATTACAAAAATCTTCCGCCTCAGCATCATTACATGGGAACGTATCTGCGCTCAAACCGGCAAAATAATGTTTAAAGTCCTCGAGCGAAATAGATTTACTAGTATTTGTACATTTCTTTTTAAAAAAATTCCAAAATTGTTTTGGTTTAGCATGTTTTAGCCGCTCTATATCATTAATCTTTTTGGCTTCAAATAATTGACGTTTTCTACGGCATAAGTCCTTATAATCTTTCTTATATTTACAAAACTGCTCCCGACTACACTCAGATTTTAATCTATTAAAAACATTTAGAGCGTCTATATAACGTCGCCTAGCAACCGTACACTCACTGTCAAACCACTCGGCATTGTTAACTATAGGGTTGTCACACAAGGAACCAATGCTGCTACCGTTATTATAATATACCTTTTGAAAATAAAGGGTCCGCAACCTCTCTTATAATTTCAGTGAACTCATTTAATACGTTATTTACTGATTCTCTCGAACGAATGTCAATATTATGTGTAATCCGATTAAATATGGATAACTTACCAATACATAGTTCCCACGGCAGTCAAAAACACTGATAAGATCTTATCTTGGTAGCCATTTTGACTGGCAAGTTTTATTAACTGCAATTTCATGATTTTACTAGTAATTCTTTAATTGCAATAACTTTATTAATATTGGTTTCTTAATATAAAATTTGGTATGATTTTAAAGGTATTCAATTGTACTTTTTAAATATTAATTTATTTTTTGACAGTGATGTATGGATTATAAATTATAAGAACTTAACTTGCACCTATTTTTGAAAGTCTATTTTCACAGTTGAAATATTAATATACAGGTAAATTATTATGTATTCGTTATTGATATGAAATTTGTGAAATGATACAAAAAATATGTCCATTAAGAGCTTTCCAACAATGTATGAACCATGGTGATGGGATGAAAAATAAATATTTTATGAAGAAAACAAAATTACGCTACTATATATTATATATAATATCTGATCAACTTTGCCATTCAAAATGGCAGCCACAGTAGGAATGATGACGTCACACGGGAACTATGTATTATGCCATTGCGGAATGCAGTTTTATTATTACTATTCCAGCAATATTTAATCTCATTAATGGGCTGCGACTGATACAAATATCACATGCCAATGAAAATAACAAAGGCGCATGGTCACTATACTCGTTGAATGTATCTATACTAAATTTGGTCAATAAACTAAAATCACGTTCCCTAGCTAACAGTAAATCAATTACGGATGCACCGTTAGAACTAGCAAATGTATACATACCGCAATCATAATCTTGACCTAATCGACCGTTACAAATACGCATACCTGAAGATTTACAAATATCTAATATTTTCATACCAAATGCATTACACACAGAGTCTTGTGAGGTCCGACTGAGGGGCATATCCGGAACATAATCACTATCAACGGTCTGGCAAAAATAAGAATCACACACAACATAATCATGACGTTTTCCAACTCTCCCATTCCAATCACCCGCAATATATATAGAGCCTAGGTCCTCAAAGTCGACAATATCATTTTGAATAATATCAAACAAATTAACTGCTGAAATAGTATATGCTGGCGATTCTTCTCCCCATATATATAAACCGCATACATAAACATCGTTATCAAATTTAAAAAAGTGTTTATCTAGCTTCAACCAGATAATTGTGTCATGATGTGACCGTATGATAGTAATACCAGGTTTAAGGTGCTCTTTATAATAGAGAACGATGCCTCCGCTATGATGCCTGGCGTTCCTATGCTGGAACTTCCTATAAAAATTATGTGCAGTATATCCTGATAAATCAATATTACTGTCCTTATGGGTCCATGATTCGTATAAAAACACATTGTCATTGTCAGAGATCAGTTTCACAAACTCAGTGGATTGCTGCTTTACGCTGGTGAGTCCATTCACATTCCAAGAGGAAATCTTAAGTTCACCCTCTCCGAATCCCTAGCCTGCAACGTCATCCTTCACGGGTTTACCATCCACGTAGAGCTGATCGTAAGATAGCCACGCCCTCTTGCCGGCTTTCTTGGCATCCTTGAGACGTGGTAGTAACTGCCTCCGCTTATCGTTCACCTCCTTCGGAAATTGTTCGTGTACGTAATAATTCGTACCTTGTAATGTTTTCCACTGCTTTCGTACCATTTCACGATCTTTAAAGAGTGTAAATTTCGCAACGATCTTTCTACACTGGTTCCTATCCGATCTGGCTCCCATACGATGGACCCTCTCCAACTGCATGTTGTCTACGACAGTTTGTGCAATTTTCATCGTACCGGTAAGAAACTCACGTAGTTTCTTCTCACAATCATCGTGTGCCTCTGTCGGGGCCTCACTTATATTACCGAATATTAGATTGTTTCTCGTGGATTGTGATTGGAGGTAAACAACTTCATCTTTAAGATAGTCTCTCTCTTTCTCCAACCCAACAACCTTATCATTTACAACGCCTAACGCAAAGTCACTACTCTCTACCTTCTCCTCTACCTACTGAAGTCTGCTACCGGTACGCTTATCACTATCATATGTAAAGGTCCACAACTTCTTCATTTCTGTTTCAAATCTGTCGACTTTTTGTCAAGGCATTCGAGCTTCTTAAGACGAGAGTCCATGTCATCGAGCTTATTGTCTATACTCCTTAAACAATTCGTTATATCAGTGTTGGTTGGTGATGAGGCCGACGTTCCGATTGACTGGCTCATATCTAGATGTGGGTGGGGTAAAGTAGGGGGCACGATAACCTTCTCAGACTGTACAAGTTCTTCAAATACCAAGCTTATTCAATATGGAGAGTTGTGACATACTCTTATCAACGAAGCATCACGAACTCGAACCAATGCTGCTGAGTGACCATACAGAGGTGATCATTCCATGCATACCCAACGAGTCTGAATCTTCGGACAATAGTGCAAGCGACATAATGGGTGCAGTAAACGGTGACTTTACTGAATACAACAGACTTATTAAACTATTCAAGGAACTTCCTGGAAGTTTGTTTGTTAATAGGATATTAAGTGCATATAACTCATGCGAGCAATCGCTAGATAGCATGCGTGGCTTACTGTTTGAATCATTAAATCGAACGATGACTTTCCGTTTGATTTAGACACATATCTGAAGAGGAGAGTATTCACTAGAAAAGGAGATCCGGTATCCGTGAAACGTCCGTGGTCCAGTGGTAGAGTGTCGGATTTGGAATCGAACGGTCCCCGGTTCGATACTCGGTCAGGCCACATATGTAGTGTCAGTGAGCAAGGCACCTCACACACATTGCTTATGGTTAACCACTTAGGTCGGCTAATATAACTTTCGGATGATATTCATGCATTGATATCCGTTATTGAGGGGGAGGACTATTCGACCATCAAAGACATAATTAGCAACTCCCGGAGGAAATATTCAGCTTCACAGTAGGCCTATATACAGATCGAAATGACGTATCACGGCATCACGCCGGTAGTCTGTCTATACTGCAACACTGTTCATGTTCCCATGATATTGCTCTACTGAAAGATACCATAGCTAGTCTACAGAGTGACATGTTCTTACTCAAACAATCACAAGCTGTGGTCGTTAAACATCGTTCGGATGAGTACACAACAGTAACGTCAACTGTCCGTGGGATTACAGAAGATGTTTCCAAATATGTGTCTCAATCTCGTGGTGATTTCAAATGAAGTAAACAATTAGCAGTATGTATGCATGTATGTATGTATGTATGTTCCATTAATGTCAAACCCCTTGCGGGGATGTAGACATGTTTTCCTGGGCAAGCTTAGCCGACCTAAGTGGTTAACCAGCCAAATACAGTATCGTGCGTCGATTCTAATTGTAGCAGACTTCAGGAGATGAACGAACGACTGACTTCAGTAGAAACCTTTCTTGATACAAATGGCGTAATCACGATCGAAAACGCATTGACCAATGGAAACCCGCCTAGTCCCATCTATGCATCAGACAAAAGTGAGGATCTAGACACTCTCCTTTCGTCGACGCTGTCTGGTGAGTGCGAAAATCATGATATGTACGGAAATGCATTATCCCACATAAACATGTCAATTGGTGTAACGACGATGCAATCTCAGAGTTCTTTCCCTTAGTATGAACGTTGCTACTCAGACAGATTACATTGTAACATGTAATTCCTCCGTCCAGTGTTCTCCCATAAGTACGGTGTTCCGTTAGGGTCATCGCGGTATATAAAAAATGTAACGCGATGGTACGATGGCACGATGTCGATGGTACGATGGCACGATGGCGATGGTACGATGTCGATGGTACGATGGCACGATGTCGATGGTACGATGGCACGATGGTACGATGTCGATGGTACGATGGCACGATGATAATAACACATCGTACCATCGTACCATCGACATCGTACCATCGTACCATCGACATCGCCATCGTACCATCGACATCGTCCATCGTACCATCGACATCGTACCATCGACATCGTGCCATCACCATCGACATCGTACCATCGACATCGTCCATCGTACCATCGACATCGTGCCACTACCATCGTACCATCGCCTTTTTGTGGCATCAAGCGCTTTCATGCAGTAATCGTCAAGCGCTTCATGTTCGATTATAACGTTTTGTGCGTAGAAGAGCACTCCCTTTCAAATGTGTCTCCAAACACTACATACGTTTCAAATGTGTCTATCCAAAGCACTACATACGTTTCAAATGTGTCTAGTCCAAACACTACATACGTTTCAAATGTGTCTATCCAAACACTACATACGTTTCAAATGTGTCTATCCAAACACTACATACGTTTCAAATGTGTCTAGTCCAAACACTACATACGTTTCAAATGTGTCTAGTCCAAACACTACATACGTTTCAAATGTGTCTAGTCCAAACACTACATACGTTTCAAATGTGTCTAGTCCAAACACTACATACGTTTCAAATGTGTCTGTCCAAAGCACTACATACGTTTCAAATGTGTCTGTCCAAAGCACTACATACGTTTCAAATGTGTCTGTCCAAACACTACATACGTTTCAAATGTGTCTAGTCCAAACACTACATACGTTTCAAATGTGTCTATCCAAAGCACTACATACGTTTCAAATGTGTCTAGTCCAAAGCACTACATACGTTTCAAATGTGTCTATCCAAAGCACTACATACGTTTCAAATGTGTCTATCCAAACACTACATACGTTTCAAATGTGTCTAATCCAAACACTACATACGTTTCAAATGGTCTCAACAACAACCAAAATACATATCAATGTGTCGTGTCGATGGACGATGTCGATCGATGACATCGATCGAAGCGATGGTACGAGTACGATGTCGATGGTACGATGGCACGATGTCGATGGTACGATGGACGATGTCGATGGTACGATGCGTGGCAGCGATGGTACGATGTCGATGGTACGATGGCACGATGTCACGATGGTACGATGCGTGACCATCGTACCATCGTATCATCGACATCGTACCATCGACATCGTACCATCGTACCATCGTACCATCGACATCGTGCCATCGTACCATCGACATCGTGCCATCGTACCATCGACATCGTACCATCGTACCATCGGCATCGTGCCATCGTACCATCGTACCATCGACATCGTACCATCGACATCGTGCCATCGTGCCATCGTACCATCGACATCGTACCATCGCCTTCCTGATTTCCCTCTATATACCGCGATGGCTCTAACGGAACACCGTACATAAGAGAAAAGAAACGCGTGCGATTTCATCCAGATACACTAACGGGACTAGCTGCCAAGGATAATTGGAGCGTACCTGTGAAAATATCAGTGACTTTTGCTGATATAATTAAAACTATTGGAACGCCGTCCAAACTCCGGTTAGGGTAACACAACGAGGACGTGATGATGAGGGGTTCACTGAATTCCAGAAAAAAAACGGACAGAACACTATTTTGTTGGAGGATACAAAATGGGCGTAACAGAGGCGAACATTGTGAAGTATGTCACTAGACGTGATCCAAAAGTGACAATCCTCCGAATTGTCCATGCCAACGAAATCCAAATTATATCAGTATCCGTTTAAACGTGGAGGCTGATGACAATTCATCCCTTGTAGTGACCAATGGGTTCTGGCCCCCGGAGGTTTACTGTAAGCCACGAATCACAAATGGTGAGCGCCTACGTATGTGCAATAAGGCTAACATGGGTCCTCGTCAACATAAATTGAATGCGCATTATCAATAACGACTATACAGTGATAGGCAGTTTAACATATATCGTGGTCTTGGTCCATATAGTGACTACTATGTAGATTGTACAACAGGTATTCTAGGCTCGAGGTCGACGTGGATGGCCCGAATATTGACTACCAATGGCACTGTGATGATTACAATGGATCACTTAAATATACTTACCTGGAATGTCACGGAACTAATGTCCAGTAGCTCATATCTCTGTGATATATTACATAGCCACAATATTGACGTGTGTGGTATTTCTGAACACTGATTACTAGAGAAAAACTTAAGTTGTATTAACACAAGAGATACTCATTATATATGTGTAGCATCTGTAGACAATGACTGTTCACTAACTACCAACAGAACATTTGGGAAAGGTGGAGTTGCCCTTCTCTGACATATAAAACTTGACAAGATCACCACGCCCGTGTCTCTTACTGATGACCTCATTGTAGGCATACAGGTGCAACTATCGCCTGATAACGTTTATTTTCAGGTGTATCTACCATGCAGTAATCACTCGATTGCATATTTTAGGGAATCTATAGGCAATTTATATAGTCTGTATTATATGTATTCAGAGCATGGTGCAGTTATCTTTTAGGCGATTTCAACTCGAAAGTTATTCAACAGTTGATGCACTCGTACAGAGACATTTATTTCTCTATTTTTTTTAATGCTACTAATTTGGTGGGAATATATACTTTACCCTTATGTATGGGCGCTAACTCAAATGTTGTGTCATATGATGGTCAATCAGAAAGTTTGATCGACCATATTTGCGTACCAATTGAAAAATTGGATTGCATTAAATAATGCGAGATCATCGACGATCACTGTCTAAATGTGTCTAACCATCAAACAGTTGTGTGCAGTCTGTGTTGTCCTAATGTTTCTAACCATCGACCAGTTGTGTGCAGTATGTGTTGTCCTAATGTTTCTAACCATCGACCAGTTGTGTGCAGTATGTGTTGTCCTAATGTTTCTAGCCATCGACCAGCTGTGTGCAGTCTGTGTTGTCCTAATGTTTCTAACCATCGACCAGTTGTGTGCAGTATGTGTTGTCCTAATGTGTCTAACCATCGACCAGTTGTGTGCAGTCTGTGTTGTCCTAATGTTTCTAACCATCGACCAGTTGTGTGCAGTCTGTGTTGCCCTAATGTTTCTAACCATCGACCAGTTGTGTGCAGTATGTGTTGTCCTAATGTTTCTAACCATCGACCAGTTGTGTGCAGTCTGTGTTGTCCTATTATTATATATGCTAATGGTTACTGTGGTATTAACCGTATTAACTGGAATCGGGTCTCTGAGGCTGGGTATAATTGCTATGAAAATATATTGAGCCAGTCAGAGAGCCTGCTGAGTGCTAGAGTTCAACCGATCACATCGGCGAATGATATCGACAGCATATACACCAATATCGTTACTGCTGTTCAGAAAGCATCGGCAGCATATATACGTAAACGAACATTTAAGCATTTCTTAAAGCCTTATTGGACTCAAAACTTAACACTTCTGCGCAAACATATAAGTCGTTTACGTCATATATGGTTGTCTGAAGGAAAACCGCGCGACTTTAGACGCACGCATAGACGCATCGTCGAAACGTTCATGCGGGATCAAGACGATGAGCTAGATAAACTTGGTGAAGTTGACCAGAAGCAATTTTGGCGCGTAATTAATAGGAAACGCAAAGGTTGCAATAAAGCTGGCTGTGAAATTAAGTTTGGCAATGTCGTGTATCGCGACCAGTTCAGTGGAAACAATATGTCGCAGACTTATATACTCCTTACGAAAATGCGAATTACAATTCATCATGGAAAAATACTGTTGATGAAACAGTCCATAGCTTACAGTCCCCGATAAATAGTGCCACAAGCAATGTATATCTTAATACGTCGATTTCGCCAGATCTTTTAGCCGACTTATTGCGAAAATGCAAAAAAGGTAAAATGTCCGGTTATGATGTTTTCTATGAGCATTTTAGTCATGGTGGTAGCACCTTAATATTAGTTCCAGCACGTCTGTACTAGACAATGCTAAAATTTAGTTATGTACCCCCAGACATGAACCGGGGCGTAATTGTGACGCTACACAAGGGCGGTCGTAAAAGTAAACACGATCCACATAAATACCGCGCTATTACACTGACCTATACAATATTAAAGTTGTATGAACGTGTTCTTTTAACGCGTGCAGGGGATGATATCCTGAAAGATCTAAGTCCTCAGCAAGGTAGCTTCCACAACAATTAGGCTGTATAATGACATCGTTTTCGACAAGCATTACAGTGCCAAGAAATGCTCTGTCGTTGTGTACAATGAAACAAAGCATAAGTTTGATCAATCTGATAGGTCATGGAAACTTGGTGATCAAACTACCACTGAAGACATCCAATATACTCACCTGGGGATTATATGTAACAAGTACTGCTCATTAAATGACAATATTCACTCGGCAAGTATCAAACTCCGAGGTACCCTACTTAACATTTCCAATAGTGGTGTTGGATCTGGGAACCTAAACATATTCAGTCTCACAAAACTGTATAGGACAGTAGTCTTGCCGACATCCCTATACGGGTGTGAACATCCGCCAATATCCTTGTAATCGAACGTGCCCATATATTTGTATGTATGTGTGTCCCTTTAATGTCAAACCCCTCGCGGGGACTTAGACATGTTTTCCTGGGCAGGCTTAGCCGACCTAAGCGATTAACCAGTACTAAGCAATGTGTGCGAGGTGCCTTGCTCAATGACACTACTTACGTGGCCTGACCGAGTATCGAACCCTGGACCGTTCGATTCCAAATCCGACGCTCTACCACTGGACCACGAACGCCACACTATTTGGCATGCAATATTTCAACGCCTACCATAACTGTTCACTAATAATCAGGCGTCACTCAGCTGTCTGGGCCTTGTTCCGATTGAAACAGAAATAAATTACAAGAAACTCCAGTTTCTGGGTCAACATGCCCTACTCCCCTGCCAATACCTCTCGAAACGTACCTTTATTAACAGGTTGATCCGCTATATATCTTGCATTGAAAGACAGAGCCTTGGGTTTATTCCTGATGTGCTTGGATTACTTAGAAATTATTGCATACGTTACTATAAATAGTAACAAATTTAATGGTAGAAAAGCAAAATATCTGGTCGACGCGTACAATATATTTCGATTTTCGGCTCTGCCGGGCCAATATCGGATATTTAATATTCGATATTGGCCCGGCACGCGCCGAGAACGAATCACGAGCACGTGTCACAGGTAGCAACAACATAGTAACTACATTGTGTAAACATGGCCGCCTGGGGCCGTTAAGGTATGCAATAAAGAAGTTATTAAACGGCTGCGGTGGGCCATTTGTGGATATTGGCGCACCTATCCGATATTAGGGTGCGCCAATATCCACAAATGGCCCACCTCCGCGGTTTAATAACCACTAAGTATGATCTCATGCATTATGTAGATATCTTTATTGAAACTGCATACTTTCCATCGAAATATCAATGGAAGGTTATTCTTAAGCGGAATGCATTTTTTAAATAATATTTTATTGCATTTTTTCATACAATACATTGCATATATACATACAATACTAAGAACAAATCAGAGATTAATATGTAATTATATGATTGCAGTATACGTTACATTTGTTTTGTCAAGAGGTAAAAAGCTAATGGGTTGGGCTACAAGTTATAACACTATTATTTACAGCCCTCCCCGTATAGCGGAATGTATGTGGATTGATTCCGAAAAAAGGTACTATATCAATCAGCATGTAGTTCCTTGCCTACATGTAGTAGTAAAAATATATTCCTAAAACAGGAACCTTGTACTATCTGGCACACAGGGATTCGGCACGTTTGGGGGTACTAGTATATATCTGAAACAATGTTGTACAGATCTGTCCAAATATAACGCCTATCCCGAGTCTTTATATTGTTCTTCAAATAAAACACAACTTTAAGCTGCGTGCATGTATACTTTGCAAACAATTGCCACAGACATTGGCCATAGCAGGTCACATTTCCATACTAGGACACGGGTTCTGTCAGCAACAACAAAATATCTTCGACGGGAGAGTTTTAACTGTGAATAACATTATCAATAAAATATGTTTCCACTAACGTGTAGGTTTATTCGGCAAAAATGTACGTCAAAAAGAGATTTCGTAGAATTTTTCAATTTGTTTTGAAAATTTCTAAAGCGGCGCAATTCGCGTTGAAACGAGCGTTCTGATTGGATTATTAGAATGTAACTAGGTGCTTGTCTTTTATATGAAGAATAATCATAATCCAATCAGAACGCTCGTTTCAACGCGTTATATTCGGATAGATGTGTACAAAATTGTTTCAGATAGGGCCATTTTACTGATCGATGCGAAATCTGACATCCCACAGAGTAGAATCCCTGTACTTAAATATATATACTAGTACACCCAAACGTGCCGAATCCCTGTGATCTGGCAATTAAGTCGCAAATTACCAAGCGTAAAAAATTACTGTTCCACAGCTATATATGTACTGTGTAGATTACTTTCTTTCTCACGTCCTGAGTTATGCACGCACCGCGTTAAATATGTTGTGAACTTAGTTGTGAACAGCTTACATAGTTAGCTTTGAATGCTCTTTCCGACTGTGTGTTTTACGTTTATTTATCGTCGCTACCGGTTGCCCATATGAGCGACGCCTCCTGAAGATATTAGTCATTTTAGATTTTGGAGGATAGTGCAGTGATACAGACAGAGACCCATTCCAGAGTCTCCTCTGGTTCTTTTACGTGCACGGTGTAAAGCACCGACACGAGACCTCGGTTTAATGTCCCACCTGAAAGACTGTTAATTTTATTAGGGTCAGACGGGGGATCGAACCTGCGATCCCTAGATTACCAGTCCAGCGTGTTACCACTGGACTACAGATCCGTCTGTTCTTTCCGACTGTTCAATTGTAACACAACTATAACAATCTTGACACGTGGTTCAATCAGCCGTGAAGTATACATGCTAGATAATTGAGTGGTGTGTCTTATAATCTGAACTATCAGTTACTGCCCCTGAATACTAGATATTGTAGAATGTTTTGACGAAATAGAACAACAAATGATTGACAAGCCTATTGATCATAGCGGGTTAATAAGACCACCACGTCTATACCGAACCAGAGGCCACAAGCAGTGTGGTGGGAACTGTGCAGTCCCTCAACCACCATGACCCTCTTCTCAGGCTTACGAGATGCCAGCCACGGAAAATGGACGGCTCAATTTGTTGGGAAGTTGTACCCCCCCTTTTACAGATGGCATTTTCATACACACCCCGCCGGCACGGGCACGTGTGATCCTCGTGCAGTTCACTCATGTCATTCATTGTTAATTAGAACATCAAACTATTGTCCATGTTTTCTGGTCTTCATGCGCATTTCAAATTTTATAATTATAACCTAGTTCTTTATAAAGTGGTGAGCAGAATGAATTTACAATGTTTAGATTTTGCAAGGATATGTGTTTCTGCCATGGCACTATTAGATGTGTAGAATTCTTAGATGATGATTGCCTACTAGTCTGTTTAACATATACGTCGTCATTCTTTGAAAATGGAATGTCAATGAATTGGAATATATTCTTTATTGTTGTTTTATTTACATCAATCATGTCCTCATATCTCACGGTGTATATCTGATCCGGGTATACTCTCTTTAGTTCTTTTGCGAGCTGTAAATCCGATAGCATTTGCTGACACATATAATGAGCCCGGCCTTTGAACGTAGATAGAATATGAGCCCCACTGTCACGCTTGCGGACTTGCGAATCAAGCATTGCACGTGGGTCACGGACTAAATGAATTAGCTTCAAATTTTGATTACCGTGTAGCAATAATTTGGCCATGTCCATTGTCATGCGTATAAATTTCTGGACAACAATCTTTGATTTTTTACATTTTTCGACGAGAAATGGTAAGCAACTATGAATAATTGCTTTTGCTCGTGTGATGTTAAACAACATCTTATTTTCAACATATTTGATGGCATTTTCTGCATGCAAGCTTATACTCATACCAAAGCGCCTCTCTTGGCACTTAATGAATGAGGTTTGATCTCTGTTGTGGATCAGGCCACTTGGATAATAGTTATTCGCTAACGTTGCAAGGTCAAGTTCGTTTTGGTTGCAGGAGATCATTTTGCTTACAGCCTCTGCACCTATACGAGGGTCGATGTTGTGGTGGATGATCTCGGGGACGGTGTTCGGTTGTAGCTTTCTGTAAGAGAGCACAAGATCGTTAACAAATCAGTGGGCACATTTATATATCTCAGTAGGCCTACGTGTATTTGAATACGGACAAAATGCAACATAACTCGGGTCATACAAAGAGTAGATATTACGTATTATTACATAACGTGTTTGTATTCAGTGTAATAACATCATATCATAATTTCTTATATGTACACACGTTTAGTAGGCCTAACACTTGGGGGGGATTCTGATTGGTTGAGAGAATAAGCCTTAAAATGTGTATGCATAGTTCTTATTTGAATTGGTACATAACGTTAATGGCAAGACAGACTACGATTTAAAAGATTTATCGACGCTTTTTTAAAACATAAATATAACGACACTGTACCCAACATCACGCTGATGTCATGATACTTTAGTGACGTCATGACAATTTGGGCTAACAGTTGGCGCCAAAATGAAAGTACCAGCGTTATTTTGTGCAAAAATATTATTAAAACCCAATATTGTAATGTGATAAAAAAAGGATCTTACACATTTCATACCATATTTTACGTGGTGATTTCATACCATATTTTATCATATACTATAGTATGATATCACCACTCATGTGAGTTGCTATATATCTCAATATCACCCAATCTTGTGAGGCATCCATGGTCCAGTGGTAGAGCATCGGATTTGGAATCGATCGGTCCCGGGTTCGATACAGGCCACATATGTAGCCTAGTGTTATTGAGCAAGGCACCTCACACACATTGCTTAGTACTGGTTAACCACTTAGTTCGGCTAAGCTTGCCCAGGAAAACATGTCTACGTCCCCGCAAGGGGTTTGACATTAATGGAACATACATACATACAATAACTGAATCCGCAGAAATATGGTATTAGAAAGATACATGTACATGTACTTCCAAAATATGATGATGCCTTAACCCATTCAACCCCAAGTAACTGACATGGACTGGTGCATGGTTTAACCCATTCAACCCCAAGTAACTGACATGGACTGGTGCATGGTTTAACCCATTCAACCCCAAGTAACTGACATGGACTGGTGCATGGTTTAACCCCAAGTAACTGACATGGACTGGTGCATGGTTTAACCCATTCAACCCCAAGTAACTGACATGGACTGGTGCATGGTTTAACCCATTCAACCCCAAGTAACTGACATGGACTGGTGCATGGTTTAACCCATTCAACCCCAAGTAACTGACATGGACTGGTGCATGGTTTAACCCATTCAACCCCAAGTAACTGACATGGACTGGTGCATGATATTTTCAGACCAATAAATTAATAAGAAAATTACCTTTGGACCAGTTCATTTATCAAAATGGGTAATTTTATCTAAAAATAGTAATAATTATTACTGGCAAAAAAGTGCAGATCCTGATGAGACGGCTCGTCACGAGCCGGCTCATCTGGATCTACACTTTTCATAAGCCTATATAGAGGCCTGTGGGGTTGAAAGGGTTAAGGTACGAATAATGTGGTATGTAGAATGAGTGGGTGCATAGGGCAGTTTATTAGGCAATTCATGAAATCAAATTTATACCAGACGAAACCAAGACTTTGGCATCATTGGTATACAGTCAAACCTGTGTTAGTGGTCACCTCCATTTAACAGCCAACCTGTTTTGAGCAGCCAATTTCCAGATTCCCAATATGTTGTTTTATTTATTATACATTTTACCTCTATTAAGCAGCCACCTGTGCTAATCAGCTACTTTCTAGAATTCCCTTGGCTGGCTGCTTAATATAGGTTTGCCTGTACATGTAAAAAATACTTTCTAGAATTCCCTTGGCTGGCTGCTTAATATAGGTTTGCCTGTACATGTAAAAAATACTTTCTAGAATTCCCTTGGCTGGCTGCTTAAGATAGGTTTGCCTGTACATGTAAAAAATACTTTCTAGAATTCCCTTGGCTGGCTGCTTAATATAGGTTTGCCTGTACATGTAAAAAATACTTTCTAGAATTCCCTTGGCTGGCTGCTTAATATAGGTTTGCCTGTACATGTAAAAAATACTTTCTAGAATTCCCTTGGCTGGCTGCTTAAGATAGGTTTGCCTGTACATGTAAAAAATACTTTCTGGAATTCCCTTGGCTGGCTGCTTAAGACATGTGTGTCTGTACTCTCTATACTAATATGTTGTGTTGTGTTTTGGAAGGAAGTGGGGTGGTTTAACATCGCATCAACATCTTAGGACATATGGCGACTCTCCAACTGTTGGAGGAATACACTGGGTGCCCCATAGAGTAGCACATCAGGCACGGACGGGTACCCGAGTTGGAGGAATACACTGGGTGCCCCTTAGAGTAGCACATCAGGCACGGACGGGTACCCGAGTAGAACCACCGACTTTCTGCAAGTCAGCTGGATAGTTTCCTCACTTGAAATAATTCGACAACTTCTGTGCGATTCGAACCTACAGTAGTGACGAGCAAGTGATTTGACGTCAACGACCATAACCACTCGGCCACAGAGCCCTCACTACTCTAAATAACATGTTAGTTTATACAAATTTATTTGAGCTCGATTGCGAAAACAAGTTCTTACAACTTATATTAATCACTCTCGAGACCTCATTCTTGATGGAATCCATCGCCACGAGGGAGAGAGAAGAGGCAACGTGGACATTAAATGCCTTGCCTAAGGGCACACTCGTAATGGCTCCAGCGGGGCTGGAACTCCGGACCTTTCGCACCTGAAGCTATCACGACTTCCTAATAATATAGTTAAATCAATATCACTCCATATCCAGCGAGAATGGCAACCTGTATGTATGTATTCCGTTCACATAAAGGTGAATACATAATGTTATGCGACCGTACTCAACATCAGTGTACGTGTAGGCCTACTAACGTTCTCATAAAAGTTGAACACACATCATGGCCACCTTAAACTTTGTATGAAACACAAACACCAGTGTGGGATTGATAAATGGGCATTTATTTTAATGCTTTAAATAACTATATATTAAAGAAACAATGTTATCTAAAAGTAGAATTTTTCATATCTGGGCGAAAACATCCGCTATATGAAACATGATACTATTCAACAAAACGTAACATTGTCATGATCAGATCTGATATATATTGCGTACATAGTGTGTCTTAAGCGTGGTTGTAGCCTACAGCCTGGCAAGGGTGGAGGAACGGGCGGAGGTGGTAATTGCAGCTAAAATTTGGCAAACTGCCTTCGTGTCCAGCATAAAAGCTGAATGTGAAGAAAGCGGGTAGTGATTGGCTGTTAATTGACACGTGATGATAATAACGCAGTTGATTGGACGAGCCCGGATGACAACAATCCTGTCTATTAATAGACATGAATAATGAGTCCTAAGCTATTAAATCACAAAAAAAAAAATATGTTTATGTGACCATAAAATACAGCGGAATGCTTACCGGCTTGTTCCGTTCAGGAAGTGGATGACTTTTCCTGCCCTTGTTGAGTACATTAGACTGCGTAGCTTTTCATACTCGTAGAACGTTGCCATGTGGTGTTGCAAGATACTACCCAAATAAGATGATCCGGTGTGCATGTACGCCAATATTATCACAATTTTCTTGTTGGAACTTGGCGCCTTTGGTCTACCACTCGCCTTAATATCATGCAGTGTAGTGTTTCGTAGATCTAATACTAGTTGATCGGGCGTATGACCTGGCATGGTTCTTATAGGACTAGTGGTGTTAGATATTGGTATGTGCAATGATTTATACCGGGCTACAGTGTCACCACGTGGTAGGTAATCTGTCTCCATTATGTCTGAAACAAGAACAAATAAAAGTGATTGGACGCTTGAGATCTGGAGTCTGGACAAATGCTTTCGGGTTCAAAACCATACTATTTTACAGTCAAACCTGTCTTAAAACAGCCAGCCAAGTGAGTCAGAGAAAATGGCTGCTTAGTACAGATGGCTGCTTAATAGAGGTCAAATATATAATAAAACAACCAATTGGGAATCTGGAAAGTGGCTGCTTAATACAGGTTGGCTGCTTAATGGCGGTGACCACTAACACAGGTTTGACTGTATTTTTGTTTTTTAAGAACATTATGATACACTATAGGTTTGATATATACAATATTTTAGGCCATATCCAAGCAAGTTTAAAAATAACACACCATCACTATTAAAGCCATTGCTCGCGACAAACATTGCCTAACACTGCGAATGCGTATGCCCGTAACTTCGAGTGCACGTGTCAGCTGCATATCATTAGTTGGGAACCCTCATACCATACTGTTTACAATCAGGGCACATCGTTCATCGAAGGAAATGCAATAGCGATGTATTAAATATTCAGTAGACAACCTGTATTAAGAAGCCAGTTTTCAGATTCAAAATATGCTGTTTTATTATACAGTTGACCTGTATTAAATAGCCACCTGTACTAAGCAGCCACTTTTTGTGATTCCAGTGACTGGCTGCTTATCACAGGTTTGACTGTACATAATCAACCAAACAACAATAAAAGTGACTGCGTTCAACATAAGATAAAATATGTATCGGCTCCACCTGGACTACTGGATCTAAACAACCACCTGTCGGCTCCACCTGGACTACTGGATCTAAACAATCACCTGACGGCTCCACCTGTACTACTGGATCTAAACAATCACCTGTCGACTCCACCTGTACTACTGGATCTAAACAATCACCTGACGGCTCCACCTGGACTACTGGATCTAAACAATCACCTGACGGCTCCACCTGTACTACTGGATCTAAACAACCACCTGACGGCTCCACCTGGACTACTGGATCTAAACAATCACCTGTCGGCTCCACCTGGACGACTGGATCTAAACAACCACCTGTCGGCTCCACCTGGACTACTGGATCTAAACAATCACCTGTCGGCTCCACCTGGACTACTGGATGTAAAATACTTAATCTAAACAATCACCTGTCGGCGCCACCTGGACTACTGGATCTAAACAATCACCTGACGGCTTCACAAGGACTACTGGATCTAAACAACCACCTGACGGCTTCACCTGTACTACTGGATCTAAACAATCATCTGTCGGCTCCACCTGGACTACTGGATCTAAACAATCACCTGTCGGCTCCACCTGGACTACTGGATCTAAACAATCACCCGACGGCTCCACCTGAACTACTGGATCTAAACAATCACCTGTCGGCTCCACCTGGACTACTGGATCTAAACAATCACCCGACGGCTCCACCTGAACTACTGGATCTAAACAACCACCTGACGGCTCCACCTGGACTACTGGATCTAAACAATCACCTGTCGGCTCCACCTGTACTACTGGATCTAAACAATCACCTGACGGCTTCACCTGGACTACTGGATCTAAACAACCACCTGACGGCTTCACCTGGACTACTGGATCTAAACAACCACCTGTCGGCTCCACCTGTACTACTGGATCTAAACAACCACCTGTCGGCTCCACCTGTACTACTGGATCTAAACAATCACCTGACGGCTTCACCTGGACTACTGGATCTAAACAATCACCTGACGGCTTCACCTGGACTACTGGATCTAAACAACCACCTGTCGGCTCCACCTGTACTACTGGATCTAAACAACCACCTATCGGCTCCACCTGTACTACTGGATCTAAACAATCACCTGACGGCTTCACCTGGACTACTGGATCTAAACAATCACCTGACGGCTTCACCTGGACTACTGGATCTAAACAACCAGCTGTCGGCTCCACCTGTACTACTGGATCTAAACAACCACCTATCGGCTCCACCTGTACTACTGGATCTAAACAATCACCTGACGGCTTCACCTGGACTACTGGATCTAAACAATCACCTGAAGGCTCCACCTGTACTACTAGATCTAAACAATCACCTGACGGCTCCACCTGTACTACTGGATCTAAACAATCACCTGACGGCTTCACCTGTACTACTGGATCTAAACAACCACCTGTCGGCTCCACCTGTACTACTGGATCTAAACAATCACCGGACGGCTTCACCTGGACTACTGGATCTAAACAATCACCCGACGGCTCCACCTGTACTACTGGATCTAAACAATCACCTGACGGCTTCACCTGTACTACTGGATATAAACAATCACCTGACGGCTCCACCTGTACTACTGGATCTAAACAATCACCTGACGGCTTCACCTGTACTACTGGATCTAAGCAATCACCTGACGGCTCCACCTGGACTACTGGATCTAAACAACCACCTGTCGGCTCCACCTGGACTACTGGATCTAAACAATCAACTGACGGCTACTTCACCTCTTCACTCACTCCCTCCTCCTCCTCTCCCTCCTCCTCCTCACTCACGCACCCGCACTCACTCCTCCCCACTCACTCCTCCTCACTCAATGCAATTAAATGTCGCTGTAATATACGGTGGAATTGGGTGCGGTTTATGGCTATTCAGTTAAAAATATATTATGATAGAACAATGGAATATTGATTAAGGACCATACATAATAACCCCTATCGTCGAATACTAAAAATAGAGAAGCCGGGTGGTAACGGAAACCCTCACAAAAATTATGGTCCGGCGACGCAGGTAAACCGCGAATATTGAGGAGTGGTCGCATGCTGGGCGCTATGCGTATATATAGATAGGTCAATCCTCTAGTAATGACGTCACGGGTTTTTCCCGATGACTCGGGAACAGGTGTTGGTCCTCCCGGGCAAATACCATCCATTGTTCGCGCGCGGCCATACGATACCCGCCCCATTGTTCTTCGAAAGGTCGCGTGACATCGTCCCCATTGTGCTTTAAGGTCACGTGACAGCAGCAGGCAAATTCTCCAACTGTGCGATATATATTACTACCAATGGCCGTCCTACTTAGCACATACGGATATGTAGTCCAGTGGTAACACGCTGGACTGGACTGGTAATCCAGGGATCGCAGGTTCGATCCCCCGTCTGACCCTAATAAAATTATCAGTCTTTCAGATGGGACGTTAAACCGAGGTCTCGTGTCGGTGCTTTACACCGTGCACGTAAAAGAACCAGGGGAGATTCTGGAATGTGTCTCTGTATCATTGCACTATCCTCCAAAATCTAAAATAACTAATCTCTTCAGGAGGCGTCGCTCATATGGGCAACCGGTAGCGACGATAAATAAACGTAAAACACAAAACACTCCTACTTAGCGCATAAGGGTGAAAATCAAATTGGCCAGTACAAAGTGGACTTTTACGAAGTGAACAGTCAGAAAAACTGTGCTAGAATTCCATGGCTGTTTCTGACATGGCTGTCCTAAGTGTTATTCACAATCAACCGTCAATCCGATGGTTGAATTTGTTATGTCATTGACTTGTCAGTATATCCAAGTAAGGATTCGAGACCCAATACGAATAACGCTTTGATAGTTTACTACAGTTTAATCTACATGATACAAGTACAACGACAGTCTTCAATACAATGCATACTATAACAATGGGACATGCTTATATAGCACAGTAACTCATGTACTAACAGTGTTGCTGAAGCAGCATTGCTGTGTCCCTTGGTATGTATATAATTCAGATACACAACAGAAATGTCCATGGCTGATATACATGCCAGGTAGGACCATGGAGAGAGAAAAGGAAGGATAGACGTATATATATATCTATATGGGTATGCGACTTTAAACAGCAGTTAGCAAATGATCAGACCATGACAGATTGTGTTGACGCACTTGAATGTATGTCCCCATTGGAACAGAGAGAAGCGTTTTACGGAGGTCGAACTGAAGCCGGTTTAAGTTATATGAAGAATCCCCAGGAAACAATACAATACAGTATTTTGATGTCACATCACTATATCCATGTGTCAACAGAACGGGAAGGATACCTATGGGCCACCCGGATATCATCACCACCCGGATATCATCACCACCCGGATATCATCACAGACACTTTTAACTCTTTCACCGCCACTGTCGCATAAAAGCGACTTTGTAAAAAAGTAGAGAACCCGATCGGACAGAACAGAACATGCCGTCTGATCAGGCTATATGCTGATTGCTCTTCAGACAGTGGAGCTGAAGCACCTGTCCGAATAGCAAACAACATAGATCCTGATCAGACGCGGCGTTACGCCGCGGCTGATCTGGATCTATGTTGTTTGCACATGCTCTGAATTTATTCGGCGCTGAAAGAGTTAAAGATGTAAACAAGTATGAAGGGTTGATAAAATGCAAAGTACCTAGAGTACCTCGACCCTATTCAACCACTTTTCTCTATACTAATCCCTCTTTGAGTCTTTCTTCAAGTGCTCCGATCTGATATTCTTGAACTTTCTTCATATATTTCTTTAAATATGAACCATTTTCTTTTTTTACATCCAAAACTATTGACTCACTAATACATTAAGTTCTGAAATTCTTTAGCAAATACCTAGAATAGAGTTCACGTATTTTCATTGTTATATATATTATTTTCCTGCCTATTGTATATCAATCAATTGATAGGGAGAAGAACTATATAAGTTTTCTTTCGTTCTAATCCCTTTCAGTCTACTGCTGTTAAATCATATGTAAAATATTCATTTCTTGATTACATGTACAAATACTGAAATAAATAATGTTTAAGCTAAAGTACCTAGAGGACTATACACGCCAGTATAGTCCATGAAATGCAACAAGCTATTAGTTAATTTAGCCTCTGTCGCACATACAGTGAAACTTATCAACATACAACTTGCCAACATGTATACGGTTATTTTTTAAAGAAAGGGAAATCATTGGTACTTGGGTCACCGACGAAGTAAAAATAGCAATATCGCAAGATTTACGAGGTCTGGCACTTTAACGATATTTCGCAGTATGAACCGGCCACCAAGCAAGGTGGTTGGTTTACCGAATATATAAATACATTCTTAACGGTCAAACAGGAAGCTAGTGGCTGGCCTGAATGGTGAACGACCGAGACAGCCAAACAGCGTTACATACAAGAATATTACTAAACAGAGGATGAGAGTACAATCAATAATATTAGGGAAAACCCACACCTGTGTTTATTGGCAAAACTCATGCTAAGCTAATTTTGGGGGATATTTGGACAACGCACTAATAAAACTTCACCCAGACAACTTACTTCACAGATGACTAGTGACAAACATGCTATAAAATGTACGGTTCATCAACAACGAATACAAACGTATCTGTAGTCCAGTGGTAACACGCTGGACTGGTAATCCAGGGATCGCAGGTTCGATCCCCCGTCTGACCCTAATACAATTAACAATCTTTCAGATGGGACGTTAAACCGAGGTCTCGTGTCGGTGTTTTACACCGTGCACGTAAAAGAACTAGAGGATACTCTGGAATGGGTCTATGTCTGTATCATTGCACTATCGTCCAACAATCTAAAATGACTAATCTCTTCATGAGGCGTCGCTCATATGGGCAACCGGTAGCGACGATAAATAAACGTAAAACACACACAAACAACGAATCAGTTCAAAGCGAATGGCTTACTATGATGACTTTATTCAAGCGTCTTCTCGCACCAACATGGTGAGTGTTGCTTATACCACAGCACAGGCACGTCTGAAGCTCTACCGTTATTTGA
The DNA here is from genome assembly GCA_014843695.1 of Archivesica marissinica. Taxonomy (NCBI): domain Eukaryota; kingdom Metazoa; phylum Mollusca; class Bivalvia; order Venerida; family Vesicomyidae; genus Archivesica; species Archivesica marissinica. The sequence goes on from CM026400.1 coordinate 52,527,964, forward strand.
AACCTCTAGGCAATCGAGTATTGTATTGTGATACAGACTCGATGGTATTTATGACCAGTCCTGGGGAATGGGAGCCATCTCTGGGCGATTACCTTGTTGATTTAACAGACGAGGTTCCTAAAAATGCCATCACAGCTTTTGTCAAATTGTATGCATACAACTTATTGAAACCAAACAAAAAAGGACAAACATCCATCTGCAAAGTACGAGGCATTACAAAGTAGTAAACCCAGCTCTTTGAATGGTAAACAAACGGGCGCCATTTTGAATTCTATTTATAGTAACTCATTTGCATATAAGGTAATATAAAGTAGGTTACGCGTGTGCGCGTATATTTTTAGTATGTTGATGATATATCGCGCAACTACCGATCTCTTTACTTGTTGCGTATACGTCACCACCACCACTACCGAGCTCTTTGCTTTTTTTTGGTATACGCGTCACTATTGATGATATATCGCGCAACTACCGAGCTCTTTGCTTTTTTTTTGGTATACGCGTCACTATATAGCCTATTGGTAATAGCTTTATAAATAGCGATCTCGTACCATTCTATAAATATAGACTACGAACCTATCCATAAATAACTATTACGAACGCTTCTATATAAATATAGTCCGATTAGAACGGTCTTAGTACTCAAGCAGCTTCACGAGCTTCAACGAATATACGGGTAAGTTCATTATATTATTCAAGCTAGGCGTACGTTTTTATCGAGTAAGAAATCCTAATTACAAACTTAACCTATGTACGAATATGAATAATATATATCGTTACGTATACTTCCATAAAAACGCGATAAATTATTAATAATCCGTAATGTACGTTTTAGAGGGCGATGGATTCCATCAGGAATGAGATATACAGAGCGATAAGTCGTAACAACTTGTTTCGCGATCTAGCAATTTTGTAATAAAATAATATTATCCATTCTATATGAGACGCTGGATGGAACGATTAATATAAATGTTCAAATTATAAAACCCGTCCGCGCGAACGTATGTCTGGTGGCAATAGAGGTTAGTCATATAAATAACGCGTATATATCCGAATAAATCATATCGGTTAGTATGACGCATACTATCGCGTCTGCTCGATACATCGGAATGAATGGGATATCCTGTCTGCTAGCATGTTTCTATGTTGACCCTAATTAACCTTATCTGGGAATGCGAGAAAAATCACCAGCGCAGTAGGTACACAAAATTAAAACAGCATGGAACCAAACACTGACACATTCATACAGGTAATTATAAATATGATTCTAAGGTAATTAATACGTTTACATACCGATGTTGTTAATGCCAACCGTTAAAAGCTAAAGGTATGACCAACAACATTTCTCCTAACGCATTAACCGATAAGCCTTGAGAGCGTACATAACTTAATCCTCAGTTAATTGGTCTTAATTGATGCGATGTAGCTGCTTGTATAGCCTCAATGAGAACGAAATATTTATTTCGGTCTGCTTATCAACTCGAAGGTATTTTACATGGAACATTATTAAACTCGTTTCCAGTTTGATTTATTTGACATCTTGCCACGCGTACATTTTGAATCGCAAACCCCACGCTGTATCTCCGCGTGAGAGTTCGCTCAATTAGTTTTATAATTAACGGCAAATATAAACATTAGCATAAATTGGGAAAATAAGCGCTGTAACGATTCATTATAGCAAGAATATTTAAAACATGTAAACATAACGTCATATCATATTTACAATCAGACTATTCATAGTGTATATATAGATATACGCCCATATCTATTGTCTGTCTGTCTGTCTGTCTGTCTGTCTGTCTGTCTGTCTGTCTGTCTGTCTGTCTGTCTGTCTGTCTGTCTGTCTGTCTGTCTGTCTGTCTGTCTGTCTGTCTGTCTGTCTGTCTGTCTGTCTGTCTGTCTGTCTGTCTGTCTGTCTGTCTGTCTGTCTGTCTGTCTGTCTGTCTGTCTGTCTGTCTGTCTGTCTGTCTGTCTGTCTGTCTGTCTGTCTGTCTGTCTGTCTGTCTGTCTGTCTGTCTGTCTGTCTGTCTGTCTGTCTGTCTGTCTGTCTGTCTGTCTGTCTGTCTGTCTGTCTGTCTGTCTGTCTGTCTGTCTGTCTGTCTGTCTGTCTGTCTGTCTGTCTGTCTGTCTGTCTGTCTGTCTGTCTGTCTGTCTGTCTGTCTGTCTGTCTGTCTGTCTGTCTGTCTGTCTGTCTGTCTGTCTGTCCAATGATTAATATAAATGTCCGATTAGTCGTTGTTCCATGCCCGTCTTCAAGACACGGAGCACAGCTACAACCGCACGATACATCTCAGTTTAGGCACCTCACCCAACACCAGCAGTACACAAAATGAAGGCTAAATTCGTTTACATCAGTATTTACTACAAAATACGTCATTAGTTGCCTGGAATGCCATAGAAATACTTAAGCACTGAACCAAACACTGACGCAGGTAATTATAAAACCCGTCTGATGGCTATCTCCGAATAAATCCTATGATTTAGTATGACCCACGTTAATTCTCTGCTCGGAATGCCTCCAATAATGAATCCAAACTGTATGAGGTTATATGGTTACCATTTGACCCTAAATAACCTTATCTGGGGAATGCGAGAAAAATTTATAACCATCACCATCTCAGTAGGTACGCGACATGACATCGAAGTAATTAACGCGTGTACATACCACGGTTGTCATCTCTGAGCTGCAACATAACTGATTAACTGATAAGCGCAGAGTGCGCACATACCATGTATCCAACAACATTTCTCTAAGCTACCACATAGAGGGTTATCTGATAAGCCCTGAGTGCCTACATAACTTAATCACCAGGTCATCCACACCTAATCAGTTGTTTGGTCCATGTAGCTTGTATAGCTTCAATAATGCAATAACTTAGATAAACAGACTCTTGCCGTAGTGTGTATACGTTACAAATCAAAATCCAGGTAACTGTCTATTTAATGAATGGAAATGCTCTCTCAGTGGCAAGCAGATCCGCTGTCTGCCTGCCTGCCGGTTTAAATAAAAAAAATAGTACAGACCCCAAACGCCTGTGTCTGTTAATTGTGGGGGAATACCCAGGGTGCCCTCGATACATATCTGTCTGTCTGTCTGTCTGTCCGTCCGTCTGTCTGTCTGTCTGTCTGTCTGTCTGTCCGTCCGTCCGTCCGGCGGTCTGTCTGTCGGTGGAGCATCTTCTGCCTCGTGTACTATCCGCCAAAACAACGGCTTTGCTGTTTTCATGATGTTTTCCGACGCTACCCTTCATTTTGATCTATCATTATTCGATATATCTATAATACTGATTATGTCCCTTTAATCGTAAATAAGTTTGAAGAAAAATGAACTTTCTAGGAAACTGGCCGTGTTTGGTATCGTCGGATAGATCTCGAAGAGACAATGACGAATCCGCGACTCAATTAATGGTCCGATCTCATACCGGAAGTAGTGATCCGAAAAACCGGAAGTACCGATATAAATTCGTTATATAAGCTTTATTATAGGTCCTATTTATCCAGGGATTTCGATAAACGATTATACCTTCCGCGACTACGATTTTTCAAAATGGAGGATAAAAATGGCGGGAAAACACTATCTCTCATATTAGCGGTCCATTCGACTCGGGGTGTGCCATTTCTGTCCGTACCTACCATTAATTCTAATTACGTAGCTAATGTCCGTACACACTCCCACTACACATTCTCGTTATACCGATTATATTTATTATCTTCATTTCGATCTTAAGATGTTGATATTATATAATACGTATAAGTGCCTAAATATCCTTACACTTTGGCATCCGATACTTAAGTCGCTGACCGTTTCAGGCATATTGCGTCAGTCAGTCGTT
>CM026400.1:52532793-52546739 GCA_014843695.1 Archivesica marissinica
ACAGACAGACAGACAGACAGACAGACAGACAGACAGACAGACAGACAGACAGACAGACAGACAGACAGACAGACAGACAGACAGACAGACAGACAGACAGACAGACAGACAGACAGACAGACAGACAGACAGACAGACAGACAGACAGACAGACAGACAGACAGACAGACAGACAGACAGACAGACAGACAGACAGACAGACAGACAGACAGACAGACAGACAGACAGACAGACAGACAGACAGACAGACAGACAGACAGACAGACAGACAGACAGACAGACAGACAGACAGACAGACAGACAGACAGACAGACAGACAGACAGACAGACAGACAGACAGACAGACAGACAGACAGACAGACAGACAGACAGACAGACAGACAGACAGACAGACAGACAGACAGACAGACAGACAGACAGACAGACAGACAGACAGACAGACAGACAGACAGACAGAGACAGACAGACAGACAGACAGACAGACAGACAGACAGACAGACAGACAGACAGACAGACAGACAGAAGACAGACAGACAGACAGACAGACATGACAGACAGACAGACAGACAGACAGACAGACAGACAGACAGACAGACAGACAGACAGACAGACAGACAGACAGACAGACAGACAGACAGACAGACAGACAGACAGGACAGACAGACAGACAGACAGACAGACAGACAGACAGACAGACAGACAGACAGACAGACAGACAGACAGACAGACAGACAGACAGACAGCAGACAGACAGACAGACAGACAGACAGACAGACAGACAGACAATAGATATGGGCGTATATCTATATATACACTATGAATAGTCTGATTGTAAATATGATATGACGTTATGTTTACATGTTTTAAATATTCTTGCTATAATGAATCGTTACAGCGCTTATTTTCCCAATTTATGCTAATGTTTATATTTGCCGTTAATTATAAAACTAATTGAGCGAACTCTCACGCGGAGATACAGCGTGGGGTTTGCGATTCAAAATGTACGCGTGGCAAGATGTCAAATAAATCAAACTGGAAACGAGTTTAATAATGTTCCATGTAAAATACCTTCGAGTTGATAAGCAGACCGAAATAAATATTTCGTTCTCATTGAGGCTATACAAGCAGCTACATCGCATCAATTAAGACCAATTAACTGAGGATTAAGTTATGTACGCTCTCAAGGCTTATCGGTTAATGCGTTAGGAGAAATGTTGTTGGTCATACCTTTAGCTTTTAACGGTTGGCATTAACAACATCGGTATGTAAACGTATTAATTACCTTAGAATCATATTTATAATTACCTGTATGAATGTGTCAGTGTTTGGTTCCATGCTGTTTTAATTTTGTGTACCTACTGCGCTGGTGATTTTTCTCGCATTCCCAGATAAGGTTAATTAGGGTCAACATAGAAACATGCTAGCAGACAGGATATCCCATTCATTCCGATGTATCGAGCAGACGCGATAGTATGCGTCATACTAACCGATATGATTTATTCGGATATATACGCGTTATTTATATGACTAACCTCTATTGCCACCAGACATACGTTCGCGCGGACGGGTTTTATAATTTGAACATTTATATTAATCGTTCCATCCAGCGTCTCATATAGAATGGATAATATTATTTTATTACAAAATTGCTAGATCGCGAAACAAGTTGTTACGACTTATCGCTCTGTATATCTCATTCCTGATGGAATCCATCGTGCCCTCTAAAACGTACATTACGGATTATTAATAATTTATCGCGTTTTTATGGAAGTATACGTAACGATATATATTATTCATATTCGTACATAGGTTAAGTTTGTAATTAGGATTTCTTACTCGATAAAAACGTACGCCTAGCTTGAATAATATAATGAACTTACCCGTATATTCGTTGAAGCTCGTGAAGCTGCTTGAGTACTAAGACCGTTCTAATCGGACTATATTTATATAGAAGCGTTCGTAATAGTTATTTATGGATAGGTTCGTAGTCTATATTTATAGAATGGTACGAGATCGCTATTTATAAAGCTATTACCAATAGGCTATATAGTGACGCGTATACCAAAAAAAAAGCAAAGAGCTCGGTAGTTGCGCGATATATCATCAATAGTGACGCGTATACCAAAAAAAAGCAAAGAGCTCGGTAGTGGTGGTGGTGACGTATACGCAACAAGTAAAGAGATCGGTAGTTGCGCGATATATCATCAATATACTAAAAATATACGCGCACACGCGTAACCTACTTTATATTACCTTATATGCAAATGAGTTACTATAAATAGAATTCAAAATGGCGCCCGTTTGTTTACCATTCAAAGAGCTGGGTTTACTACTGTTAAATTCCAGAAACGCGCTAGACATTAACTTTAAAGCGAAACTACATCGATGAAAAAGGCAAATGTCTGCAGAATTTAATAATTATGCTATTATATGGTAATATTTCCCCCCAAATATTTGCCTTAAGACCTGTGTATTTCAACAAATAAACAAACGTCGCATATGCGGTTTGTTGACATAATATAAATATACTAACTCGTTTGTCTGACAGAACGATTAAACAATGACTCGGTGTAGTAGTAACTATATACCATGTTACTAATGTATTGCATCCATACATATTGTATGTCATTGTAAAATATTAATATAAATAAAACACTTGTATATTATTTTAATAGTAGTATGTTTATGTCATGGTACTAATGTATTGCATCCATACATATTGTATGTCATTGTAAAATATTAATATAAATAAAACACTTTTATATTATTTTAATAGTAGTATGTTTATGTCATGGTACTAATGTATTGCATCCATACATATTGTATGTCATTGTAAAGTATTAATATAAATAAAACACTTGTATATTATTTTAATAGTAGTATCTATATACCATGGTACTAATGTGTTGCATGCATACTTATTGTATGTCATTGTAAAATATTAATATAAATAAAACACTTGTATATCATTTTAATAGTAGTATGTTTATGTCATGGTACTAATGTATTGCATCCATACATATTGTATGTCATTGTAAAATATTAATATAAATAAAACACTTGTATATTATTTTAATAGTAGTATGTTTATGTCATGTTACTAATGTATTGCATGCATACCTATTGTATGTCATTGTAAAATATTAATATAAATAAAACACTTGTATATTATTTTAATAGTAGTATCTATATACCATGGTACTAATGTATTGCATGCATACCTATTGTATGTCATTGTAAAATATTCATGTTAATAAAACACTTGTATATTATTGTGTGGTTATTGATTTTACTAAAACACTATATACGAGGATTAACATAAGAGGCATCTGCAGCAGTGCTAAAGGTACTGTGTACAGCCGTCCTAGTGCGGACCCGTGTCAATTTAGCACGTTTGTGACACTTTAAATCAAGCTTACTCAGGAGTGTACATAGTGTGTGTGAATTGTCAATGCCCCCGAAAGAACCATAGTCATGTAACGGTTTATCATTTCGTATTGTGTTGTCCTCTATATATTCATTTGAGAAGAAAATATTCATTACATTCTGCATGGCCTACATTTGGAATTTTTTGGTATATAATGTCAACAACCAATCAAAGACGATTACATAATCTTGCCAAATATATCAAAGAAGCAATTGCAATACGTGAACATACCCTTACCATGCTAACTATACTGCTGTAAGCTACATTCGGCTAGCTTAAAGCAGCATTACATCGTAATAAAGGATGTTTTGGGTAAAATATATAAATACTAATGTGTGTGTGTTTACAAAAATCGAAATAGTCGCTCAGAAACGATAAAATTTCAATAATTTTAAACCGTCGTATACGCGAATTTGTTTATCAACACACGAAATGTAAACACGCACACCGTGCATGCTATCTATCTATCTATCTATCTATCTATTTATCTATCTATCTATCTATCTATCTTATCTATCTATCTATCTATCTATTTATCTATCTATCTATCTATCTTATCTTATCTTATCTATCTATCTATCTATCTATCTATCTATCTATCTTATCTATATCTATCTATCTATCTATCTATCTATCTATCTATATTATCTATCTTATCTATCTATCTATCTATCTATCTATCTATCTAATCTATAATATCTACTATCTATCTATCTATCTATCTATCTATCTACTATTATCTATCTATCTATCTATTATCTATCTATCTATCTATCTTATTATCTATCTATCTATCTATCTATTATCTATCTATCTATCTATCATCTATCTATATCTAATCTATATTATCTATCTATTATATCATCTATTCTCTATCTATTATCTATCTATATATCTATCTTATCTATATCTATCATCTATCTATCTATCTATCTATCTATCTATCTATCTATCTATCTATCTATCTATCTATCATCTATCATATCTATCTCTTATCTATCTATATATCTATCATCATCTATCTAATCTATCTATCTATCTATCTATCTATATATCTATCTATCTATCATCTAATAATATCTATCTATCTATCTATCTATATATCTATATCTATCTATCTATCTATCTATCTATCATCATCTATCTATCTATCTATCTATCTATCTATCTATCTATCTATCTAATCTATATCTATCTATCTTATCTATATCTATCTATCTATCTATCTATCTATCTACCTACCTACCTACCTACCTACCTACCTACCTACCTATACCTGCCTGCCTGCCTGCCTGCCTGCCTATCTAGCTAACAGAGGTATGAATCAACATATCAAGTAATTTAATTTAAAAAGAAAACGTGGGACAAATGGGGACGATTGTTTACACGATTATATTAGATTAGACGATTACATTCCGAATGTAAACAAGTGCGGAAAATGCGTTCCGGTTGTAAACAAGTGCGTGACCGATCGACTCGGAAGGTCCTACTTTCGGTTTCGAGTTTGTTTTATCGCAAAAAAACACTGTTTACCAAATGAACATAAGAATACAAAATATAATGTTAGAATGTGTAGCAGCATTGCTACCCATACGTAAAAATTGAATTTTTCAAATCTATTTTATTTCATACGATGTAATGCTGCTTTAACTATTAGCATATTTAAAATTAGTATTTGCTTTTCGATAAGCCCATTATGCAATCCGTTTATTTACTCGGACAGAACCAGTGTTACAAAGGCGAGCCCAAAGAACTAAAGACTTCCACTGGCGGACAGTCGGTGGCTACCAAGCCATCTCGCCCGCTAACGCCGCCATCGGTGTATACTTTCCCACCCCTAGAAAAAATCTCATAGCACGACTGTGAACGGCATTAACACAGGAGAATGATCGACATCCCCAGATTGCAGCACCATAGTTAATAACGGGCCAAACAATGGAATCGTAGAGTTTGGTATACACATTGTAAGGAACACCACCTAGAGCCTTACACTTTGCAATGATTAGACCACGCGCTCAGCTTGCACTCTGCGCCATCGACTTAGCAGTAATGTTGAAATCTAGATGTTCATGTAAGACTAACCCCACATATATATAACGGTCAACAACTTCAAATATATCATTACCACATCTAAAAACAGTATCAGGTCTAACACTGGGCTTATGTTTAAAGTGAACACAATTCTGCTCTTATTACAGTTAATAAACATGTCATTAACAGAACACCAGTCATGTAGAGCAACAAACTCTGTAAATCGTGTTGGGTTTCTACTAAAAGAACTATATCGTCGGCGTACACAAGTATACATATTTTTTCATAATATCAATACCAATATTAAATGACTTAAGGTATACAATGAGATCATTGATGTACATGTTAAACATCAGGGGTGAGAGATTACAGCCCTGTCTTAAACCGGTTTTGACTTCGAACCAGTCGGTAGTGAGATGATGTACACGTACTGAAGATGACACATAAGAATACAAGGACTTTAATGCACGGTACAAATATCTTTCCAGAAATTCCAGACTCATGAAGGCGTGCCCAAAGTTTGTATCTATTAATATAATCATATGGTTTCTTAAAATCAATAAATGATGCAAAAGTATAGAGCTTAAGCTTGTTTCTTGTCTCAATAATATTACATAAAGATGAAATCTGATCAATAGTACTACGTTTTCTTCTAATCCATTCTGTTCGTCCTCCAACTTGTTAATAGTTTCAGCCCAAGAACTCAGACGAGCATTTAAAACAGAACAATAAAGTGTATACATAACTGACACTAATGCTATACCTCTATAGGAAAGTGGGTCTCTCGGGTCAGCAGTTGAAGCTTTTGGTATGGGATTTATTATACATTTGCCCCATAAAGAAGGAACAACACCAGTGTCAAAGCATACATTAAACACAATATGGAGAACATATACTGACGCATCATTCCTAAGTACTTCGGCGGGAATGTTATCAACTCCACATGCTTTACCGAGATTCACACTTTCTATGGCATTTGTATACCTCTAACACCGATATATGTTCGTTAAAATTTAGATCAGCACCATTTACATGATCATTATTATCGGCATCAATTTGTCATTTTGAAACAAAGCACTAAAATCAGTTTTCCATCTAAGTAGAACATCCTCTACATTGGTTGATAACTCACCATTTGGTAAACAATTTCTAAAGGAATACGCTTGCTCTTGGAAGAACTAGTGCCTATTTTGCCTATAGACTTCCAGAAGGCATTATTATCAACTTTACAATCATTCAACAGATCATTCTGTAACGAGTACCAGTAAAAACGTTTTGCTTTTTGGACTTCTCGATCAAACAACTTTCTACTATTTACATATACAGATTTTAGGCGTATTTTATCACTTCTAACAATGCATCTTAACCAATTCCGTTCATCTGTACACAGCGTCGACCATAATACCGTTAGTCTATCCCACCACCAGGCTGTGATGAGATTGGGCAACAGATGTTTGAAGATTTTGTCACTGAACGCCTAACAGAAGGAAAACTTTCTGTGTGGGACAAAATGACCAAAAAGAAACTGGGTACCTTCAAAAGTGCCAATGCAATGACAGAAATTCGAATGAAAGACAAGGTGGTCAAAATCAAAGAAGAGCGAGGACTGTTGCAACGGTTCATTGTTATTTCAAGAAGTCGACCAGAGCTGAATCTCAAGGAATGCATCGGAACTTATGAGTTTGGTATGGTGCCTCGATCACTATTTGCTTCAGATGGATCCCTCCTGCTGGCATATGATAAGGCATCAATACTTCATCATCTTGAGAAGCTGGACAGTAACACACAACAGGTTCAAGCTGACAGAAATGAGGCAACTGGAAGTGAGCCATCTGATAACCAAGCAATCCAAGTACCCTTGCATGTGGCAGACACAGCAGTGGAACATACACAAGTTGACCCAACAGATGAATCGTCAGCACACCGAGTGATCATTATTGATGGCATGGCTGTGGTAAATTCAGTTAGCAAAACGGAACAAATGAAAACATGCCAAGACTTTGCAGATGCCTTTCTCCATATAATCTGTAACATGGCAGCACAATATGAGGAGGTCAGATTGGTGTTCGACCGGTACATCAAAACATCTCTCAAGGAACAGATGAGGACAAAGAGGACCAAGGGAAAGTCAACATATTACCACGTGAAAGACAACACTTTAATCCAAAATATTTCCCTAAAGGACTTCTTATCAGATATCCGCACCAAAGGAGAACTGACCGAGTATTTGGCTGACAAAGTTGTATGTCACAGCAAGAGCTCCAACAACAGACTGAAACAACTTATGGTGACCTCAGGAACAAAAACCAAGGGCAATCTTGATATCCCAGACTCGCTCCTCACTCACAGCCAAGAAGAGGCAGACACTTTGATTGTACTGCATGCTCTAACTGTTCTCAATGAAGCAGAAATTGTTGTCAATTCCCCAGACACAGACGTCTTGTTGTTGCTTGTCTACATGTATCCAAACTTACCGACGTCCACAACCTTCCTTACGGGAAAGGGCAGGCTGAAAAGGAACATTTCTGTGCGGAGCATATACAACAACTTAGGACCAAAGCGCGCTTCTGCACTGTTAGGTTTTCATGCTCTGACAGGTTCCGATATGTCTGGTAGATTTGCTGGCAGAACCAAAGACTCGTGCTTCAAAGCATTTATGTCTTGTGATGATGAGATCCTGGATGCACTAGCAATGCTCGGGAATGACATTGATCTGGCGGCAGATGTATGCTCTCAGTTGGAACGCTTTGTCTGTATTTTGTATCGATCCAAAATCTACACAAAAGTGAATGATCTCCGTTGGTTCCTCTACTCAAATCGTGCAGCCGAAGGAGAAAACCTCCCACCAACTTCTGGCTCACTAGACTTGCACATTCGTCGGGCACATTACATATCCATGATTTGGAGAAGAGCTGGTGAAACTCACCCATGCCTCCCAGCACCAACTGCATTTGGTTGGACATTTGATGCGGGTTTAAGTCACTTCTCTCCAGTTCGCTGTTTGAATCCACCAGCTCCTGAAGCAGTATTGCACCTCATTAAGTGCGGGTGCAAACGTGGATGCGAAGGAAGGTGCAGCTGTCGCAAGAACAATATCCCATGTACGGAAGTTTGTGGATGCTGGGTTTTCAGCTGCAACAAAAAAACTATCCAGCCAGGGATAAATGAAGACTGTGAAGACTGTGTTACCTCCTATGACATTCACAAAGTAATAATTCATTTGATATCCATTGTTAAAGCTATGAAAACCAGGCATTTAATCAGTATGACTTTTAGTTTCCATCTTCCTGTTTAAACAATTTGAACACTGATTGAACAGTAATTCAAGTATTTAATTTTATTTAGATATGTTTGCTGGCTTGTTAATTATGTATTCTTTGTGAAAAATACATGTCTTTAAATAGGTAGATACTTGGCTTGTAATTACAAAATCATGTTGGCTTGGTAATGCATGCAAAGGGAGAAGGTATTTTAGAATTTGGCATGTAAATCATACATATAACATAAATTTGATGATTCCATTAGATTCCTGGTCTCAAAAAACATATATTTAGACACTTCAATTGTAATTGTATCACATGTATTCGTGAAGATATTGCATTATTAGTGTTCGGCGGCCATTTTGGACGCCATCTTGGATTTTATATCCTTAGAATGTTCAGAAAAAATGCCACCCTAATTGTTTTTAAAGCTTATGATATCTTCTTACAAAATCAAGTGAGTTTTTGCCTTTAACAAAAAAAATACACGAACTTGCAAATATGCCAACACTAATTGGCGTTGTTTACATATTATGTTTATAATAAGCAGCTGCCTCTGTGGTTCAGTGGTAACATGCGTAGCAAAGTAAGCAGTATATTGGGAGTTCGAATCACCTTTATTGCGGATGTATATAAATTTTAAAAAATACGAAAACAAAAACAGACGGATCTTGTAATCCAGGGATCGCAGGTTCGATCCCCCGTCTGACCCAACTAAAATTAACAATCTTTCAGATGGCACTTTAAACCGAAGTCTTATGTCGGTGCTTTACACCGTGCACGTAAAAGAACCAGAGGAGATTCTGAAAGACATCTAAAATGACTAATCTCTACAGGAGACGTCGCTCATGTGGGCAACCAGTAGCGACGATAAATAAACGTAAAACGCACATAAACGGCATTAGATGCTACACGGTGGTCGAGTGATTACGGTCGTTGACTTAATATCACTTGTCCATGGTCGCGATAGGTTCGAATCCCACGCGGTGTTGAATTATTTCATGTGAAGTAGCTATCCAGCTGACTCGTGGAAGGTTGGTGGATCTACCTGTGCCTGGAATATTGCTCGGGTCGCATGTATGTTCTAAGCTGTTGATGGCCGTATTCCGGCTGGTTCCGAGTCCGGGTCACTAAACGCCAGCTTTCTGGGAATGCTATATCCGATCAGATTAGTGCTGTGCAGCCTTGTTCCGGCTGGTTCTCAATAGTAGGCCAACTGTGAAGTAGCACTTTCTCACAACAGATAATTTGAAAACTCAAATGAGAGCAAGTTGAAATTGTGTAAAACATTACACAGAGCGTAAACGATAGAGGTAGTAACGAAATACACAAGCAGACGAGAAAAACACACTTACTTGTGTTATAGTCACCTCCAGCAGCATTGTTGAATGAATAGTACATAAACAGTGAAGCGAATGTAAAAATGCCCGTAATAAAACCCATTGTTTTGGAAGTTATTCTCACTACCAATTCCATTTTCTAAACTATGATAGACGAAGTGATAGTGTTGTGTGTGTAAATGCTAATGGCATGAATAGTATTGGTAGTTCCTACACCCGTATGTCGATACATGAGTATTCAGTCACGTGATCTCTACAAAGATTAAAGCACATAACATGCTGTTTATTGGCATTAACCATACTGTTCACACACACACACACACAGTGGTGAATAAGCCTACACATGAAACAGTTGATGCAAAACTAACTTAAATGTTACAGTTCTACCAATAGTGAGCGCTTTACATGAATTAATGTGAAACAAATGACGTAACATAAGCTCAATGTCCATTGAAAAAGAGAATATCTTATATCGAGGGCTTGGCGCAACACTAGTCTAACTAGGTTTTTGTAAACTTTTCAGGAGAAGGTAAAAACTGATTATTCCCAAAACTACTAGGACTAGAGATTTGATAATTCAGAGTGTTGGTATATATTATATATGAAATTAAAATATCAACTTGTTTTTTTTTTTTAATAATTGAAAATATATATTTGAAGAGTTAGACTTGTTGCGCACTGAAATGTTCAGCGCAACACTAGTTCAACTCAAGTTAGACTAGTTGCGCACTGAAATTTTCAGCGCAACACTAGTTCAACTCAAGTTAGACTAGTTGCGCACTGAAATTTTCAGCGCAACACTAGTCCAACTCAACTTAGACTAGTTTCACAGTGAAATGACCAGTGAAACAGTAGTCCATCTCAAGTTAGACTAGTTTTGTTCCAAAATATTTGCCACAATAGCAGATGTGTAATGATAACATAACTGTGTTTATACTTTATTTTATTTATTCAACATTGATATACATGTATGAGAATCTCTAGATTCAAAACAAGATCTTAACTCTTTACATGCTGGGTAAATCACGGTTAAAATAGTTCAAATTTTAGCAGCAGACGTCATTTCATATTTTAGTTTTTCTTACATCTCTCTGAAAACTGAAAATATGGTATGGCATATCATTAAATTGCATCATTATGATGCAATTCCTATGAAATTCCACAACATATTTGGCCGCTATGTTCGCCGCTAGCATGCAATGGGTTAAGTGATGATAATGTAGCATGACTTTCAAGATGTTTGCAATTGAAAACATTATGAAGTGGATTTCAACATCACATAAAAACTAAGACGACACCACAGTTTACAGTCTCATCCGTCAGATCATGGGTGTGGAAATACGGCAAACTTATTTTTCATTGATCCGCTGAGGACTGAACTAAATGACAAAATGGAAATGTTAATATTGTGTATTTTCAACACTAGACTAAGTGAGCAGGGGGTTTATAGATACACCGACTCTAGTCTGACTAGTAATTTTTATTTTGTGATTGTAATATGAAATTTGGCATGTAAGACCAATGGGTGTGATAAAGAGGTATATAAAATTTAAAGTCCATCCGACTTACTATTGGCATCATTTTTAGAGCGCAACATACTAGGTATGGAGTCGGGAGGTGGGGGGGGGGGGTGGGGTAATCAGAATATCAATCAATAAACCTTCACATATCTACATTAAGTGCATGTCAAATTAATCTGAATCACTGACTGCTTGCGACTTGTGGGGCAATGAATAGAAAAAAGTATGATGAACTTTGGGAATGATATTTGATGTACATAGCTGGGTTAATGCCTTGTATTTGGCCAATGCCACTTTTGGGGGCTCACTGTCGCAGTACAGTTTCTTCAGTGGTGGAAAATTCATTTGGGTAGAATATTGCTGTTGTGATCGAGCTAATCTTGTGCTACTGCGTTTCACACCAAGATTAACTCTTGCAGAAGTGAAGTCGTTGTATCTCAGATTCATAATTTCATATTCCTTTTCATCAAATGAGACCACCTTTATTTTCATCCATCGTATTTTTTTAGCATCTACATCAAAATCAATATTTGGTATTGATTGCGACAGGCATTTAAAATCGAAGAAGTCGTCAGAATCAAGTTATGCCACACTATATGGGTTTGCCTGACGAGCATTTCGTACCGTTGCAGCCCATTGAGGAGTAGTATATATCGATTTGCCTCGACTGCTGTGCTCAATTGTGGCATGAATGGCATCATTCTCATTCTGTGTGTGGCCCCGCTCCAAAAACGTGTGCTCCAGCCTGATGAAACCAAATTTTTGTTTTGCGTAACATAACATTGACACAAAAAATCTATTGCGGTTCTGTCCACCACAGTTGTCAGAAAATAATGAAACTTCTTTTCGTCCTAATTCCGCTTGTTTTTCAAGATACTTATATACACAAGATGCAATTTCACATGTCCCTCTTCCAGATATGGCTTCGTGCCAGATATAACAAAATCCCTCTTTTGTTCCGAGATCGTAAACTGTGAGATTAAAGCTGCATAGTTTTCTACTGTAATACAGAACAGACTCATTGCTTTTGGGGGTTACTAAAATTTGCTGGAGGTCAAAGCAGGCAGCAGCACAATCAGGATTATTTTTCGCTTTCATTTTATCCTCATCTTTCATGTCCCTTGCCAGCTGTTTATTCTTAATGTGATTATCATATTCTGTTTGCATGTCTAGCCGTTCTGCTTCTGACATATTTTCGAACCTGGCACACAGATCACATCTGTCTTTGGTAGGTGAGTGATTTGATAACCATATTTATATAGCACATACCATATGTGTATAATAAATTGAACATTGCAAGCAATTAAAGAATGATTCTGCACAATGGTATCTGAAAAATGTTTTCGCAGTATACAAGCTATAGACATGCAGGCAGGCAATTTCGATAATCTGTGTTTGATTAGTACACCAAAAAATTAAGAATTCACCTATAACTGAAGTGTTAACATATTTTGTGACCAGGGCATCAATTAATCAACATATTGCAATGCAAAACAAGTCCATCTGGAGATAGACTAGTTTTGCACTGAAGATTTCAGTCCAACTCAAGTTAGACTAGTGTTGCGCCAAGAAAAATAGCGCACTATAAGTCCAACTCAAGTTAGACTAGTGTTGCGCTGAGGAAAATAGCGCACAATAAGTCCAACTCAAGTTAGACTAGTGTTGCGCTAACAAAAGTTGTCAGTTTGAGATAGACTTATTGGTTTCTGGTTAATTAGGGTGTTAATTAATTAGCAATTATGGCCAATTTTTTCACAGAATGTGTATTTCAGGTCATATATTCAATTTATGCAAAAAAGTGATTTTCTGAAAAAATTGAGTTAGACTAGTGTTGCGCCAAGCCCTCGATATAATGATGAATATTAGGTAAACTGCCCGTCGCTCAAATGGGAAACCGGTAGCGACGTTAAATAAACTTAAAATAAAAAACCCCAGACGAATCTGTAGTCCAGTGGTTAACACGTCGGACTGGTAATCCAGGGATCGCAGGTTCCATCCCCCGTCTGACCCTAATAAAATTAACAGTCTTTCAGATGGGACTTTAAACCGAGGTTTCGTGTCGGTGCTTTACACCTTGCACGTAAAGAATCAGAAGAGACTCTGGAATGGGTCTCTGTCTGCATCATTGCACTATCCTCCAAAAATATAAAATGACTAATCTCTTAGATAATCTTTAATACATGATGTATATTATATAATACACAGGGGAAAAAAACATATTTCCACTTTTATACAAATTCATATTAGCTCGATTGCGAAACAAGTTATTTCAACATATATTAATCACTCTCAATACCTCATTCTTGATGGAATCCATCGCCATGAAGGGGAGGAGCGTGTGGTGGGAGGGACATGTAGGGGTGGGGTG
>CM026400.1:52547739-52610990 GCA_014843695.1 Archivesica marissinica
GTAAATGGTTTATTATAGTGACATGTGCATGATATAACAAATTTGCAAAATATTACAAGAATTTACAAAGCACCCGGCCCAACGGGCCTATAAGTCACCTATACATAATTTACAAAATTGATGTAGCATTTTAAGTTGGTTATAATGTGATTACAGCAATAATGATAGATTGCCAGTACATGTATATTCATAAATATAACATAATGTATATATTCATATTAATATATCTATATTAATGGTTATACATACATGATCGTCTGTAAAGATACGATTTAACAATAAATTTTGCGCACTTTCTTGGAAAAGAGTTTAACATGTAAGACAATCTTTGTTCTGGTGTCATGTTATCATAATCTGTCCCAGCAGTTATCTCCCCTATTGTATCAATACGTATTTGATTATATAGTTCACATTCAAGCAAAAAGTGTCTCTCATCTTCCACCGCATTTAAGGCACAGAACCTACACAGTCTTTGTTCTACTGGTTCTCCCACATATCGCCCTGTCTCTATTCTTAACGGTAAAATGCCAAACCTTAAATGACTTAGCAATGACCTTTCATATTTCTTTAAGTCTAAGCATACATACTCTTCACATTTAGGAGTACTTTTAAAGGTTCGATATGTGCGCAACTTAGCAACACCTTGGATATCTTGACACCATTTCATAGAGTAGTGGTTATAAATGCGTACATTAACATCTGTCATATTAACAGTAGACCTTGGATTGAAAGCATCAGTAACTCCTAATTTGTTCATGATATCTTTAACGTCACTAGACCAGTTATTGCGACACAATGCTAAGTCATGATTGAATACACGCTTTGTCAACCTGTCATTATCCATATTTATAACCCTATTCTAGTACCGTAGAATACAAGTCCATCGTCTGTAGATGCTTGGTACCCATCCCGTATCACCATACAAAGCTAAAATGGGTGCGAATCTATGGACACCTAGGTAGTATCTCATAGCCCTGTGTTGCACATTATCTATCGATTGAAACTGTTTGGCTCCCCAAACCGAAGCTCCATAATCCAGTATAGGAACGACAGATGATGTGAACAGTTTTTCATATGCTCGGAAACCGAAGTCTTTAAGATGATGCATCTTATTAATTAAACTACCAAGTGTTCTTCCTGCACCCTTTGCTAACGCTTCACAGTTTGCACTGTAGTTTCCTTTCTCGTGTAGTATGATTCCAAGGTACTTGTATCGATCAACTACTTCCAGCACATTGTCACCGATTTTGTAAATGAAGTTAGTACGCTGTGTTCTTCCTTTTCTGAAGTGCATGCATTTGGACTTTTGGGTGTTTATTATTACCCGCCATCGTTTGCACCATTCATGAAGTGTGTTAAGTAAGGTTTGCAGGTTATCCTCTGAGTCTGATATTAAAATGATATCGTCCGCGTACATGAGAATCGACACCTTTGCATCACCCATTGTTATCCCAATGTCAAGGCCATTGCTATCCTGAACAAGGTCGTTTGCAAAGATGGCGAACAAGGTCGGTGAGAGGTTACATCCCTGCTTCACGCCCGTTGAACAATCGAACCACTCTGTAAGCTTGTTGTTTATACGAATACACGATGTAGCACTTGTATATATGTTTTTGATCGAGCTATATAGTTTTCCATCAATATTGTTCAGCAGTAATTTGTATAGCAACATGTGGCGGTCTATAAAGTCGAAACATTTCTTTAGGTCTATGAATGGTGTGTGCACGGAACTATTATTCCTTATTATACTATTAAACACGAACACATGATCTTCGCACGACCGTTTTGCCCTGAATCCATTCTGTTCGTCTGCCAGTAACTCATTGCTTTCTAAATAGTGTGTCAGCCTTTTGTTAATGAGCGAGCTATACAGCTTACTGATGCACGACAATAAACTAATACCACGATAGTTTAACGGTACCCGTCTGTCTGACGTCTGATCCTTTAAAAGTGGGCAGATAATAGCCTTTCTCCATATTGATGGTATTAAGCTGGTGTCAAATATAAACTGAAACAGTTTATGCAGCACTGCGATCACTAGCGGGTATTTCAGAACATCGTATGGTATTTTGTCGATTCCACAAGCTGAGCCTGATTTTGCACGCATTATTATACCAGTTATTTCATCTATCGTAATATTACAGTTCATTTGTTCATTTGGCGTGTATAACGGATCTTGAATGTTCATTTCGATTAAGTGTTTGTGTATTTTAGCTCGATTATAGTGTTCATCGTCGAAATCGCTGTCATCGTCACGATTGTATAGATTTCTAAAGTCCTGTTTCCACCGCTCAAACACTACACTTTCATTCCGGTTAAATACACCATTCTCGATAATTTCCACCGGTATCGATTTGTCCGACCTAGGACCTAGTTGCTTTATCTTTCTCCAAAATGCGTTCGGATCCCTAGTTGACATTTCCTCTATATCAATCGTCTGCGACAGCCTATACGCACGTTCCGATTGTCTTACAAGTTTGTCAAAAGCGTTCCGTGAAGTGGTATACTCATTTCTAAGCCGAGATCGTTGTTGATTAGGGCCTATACACTTTAAAAATGTTCGTTCTTTCTGACGCAATATATCCCAGAGCTCTTGTAGACCTTCATTCCAATACGGTTTTCCGTGCTTACACCGTTTTTGAGTTCTACGGGACACATTATACGTGGGAATGCTCCGTAACATTTCATCCGATATACTGTCACATAGTTTCTGGTAAATACCATCAATTTCAATCTGTGTATCTCGTGCTGATTCTATATTGGTGATATTTATATTGCTGATAACATTCATAATAGCAGTTCTGGCAAGTTCACTATCCATAAAATCTGAAGGAATTCTTTTTAATTTGAATCGTATACCACTGAGCCCATCCGTAGTATTGATTTCATTCCATTCATGCGAATAACGGCAATTAAACTCGGGTCATTAGAGCACTGTGATCCGGTATACGTGCGCGTCACCCAATAACCCGTGCAGTCCATGCTGATCTACGATCTCTTGTACTGTTAATACGCGGACATTTCGATAATTCATGAATGTGCCCTGCGGCACGCACATATAGTCTACAACCGCTTTACCTCGTCTGGATATGGAGGTGAAATTATCACTGAGAGAGCAACCATTCAATGCACAAAACTTCGAGTCATTCAAAAAGTCGATTAGATCATGCCCATGCTGATTTATAGTTTTATCTAGTACTTCCCGTGCTGGAGTAGTATCACGGTCAAAAATAACATCCGACAGACTTCCTGTTCTGGCATTAAAATCAGCTCCAATGAAAATATCGTCACACTCGCTATATGTGTATATTTGTGTCAGTAAATGTGCAAAAAACGTTATTTATAATTATAAGTGTATGTATGTATGTTTGTTTATTATAGTGTCGCCCATATCGAAAGGGGCAGCGATTTCTGACTTGTAGTTCATAGCTCGATGGAAACCATTAACCTGAGACCATTAACCTGAGAATCATTCCTTAAATGCTCACTATAAGCATGGGCTCCTATTGTGAATGTGTGCTTTTATTTCTTTGTTTCTTTGTTTTGGGGGCTTACAGTCGCACCGACAGCTTGGGTTATATGTGTGCCCGTCAGAGCAATATGTAATGCACGGGTAGGTACCCGGTAGAACGATCGACATTCCGCAAGCTAGCTAGGTAGAGTTCTCATTGACAGAACTTGACCCCCCCCCCCCACCTCGCCCAAGTGGGATTCGAACCTGCAGCGATGATGAGCACGTGATTTGAAGTCAACTAATCACACGGTCAAGGTATCAACAAACTATTTAAAGCGACGTTACATCACAATATGCTAAATAAAATAGTGCACGTTTTCACGTATAAATAGCATTGTCACTTCTGTTTTCATCGATTTCTTGTCGCTTTGAGAATAACATTTATGTAAACATTTCAAACTCAAAATTAAACTAGAAGTTATAAACAGTCAGTTTATATTTAGAGTATCGATTATTTGATCAGATACCGGTAATACTAGCATGTGTATAATATGTAACCCAAATCCCATAACATTGCTGTAAAAAATGTAATTACTGATGCATTGCTGGCGGTTGTTTTTTTTTCCATTCTAGTTTCCCATATCTATATTAATAAGCTGCGGGGTATATAGTGTGAAATACCAGATGCTATCAGTTTAAGGTTTATGGTGATACGCTGTTACATGACTTCCACTATCCACAATGTGGAAGGCGTCACAGCGCAGTGGTTAGCACGCTGGGCTGGTAATCCATGGATCGCAGGTTCGATCCCCCGTCTGACCATAATAAAATTAACAGTCTTTCAGATGGGACTTTAAACCGAGGTCTCGTGTCTGTGCTTTACATCGTGTACGTAAAAGAACGAGAGGAGACTCTGGAATGGATCTCTGTCTGTATCATTGCAATATCCTCCAAAAATCAAAAATGACTAATCTCTTCAGGAGGCGTCGCTCATATGGACAACCGGTAGCGACGATAAATAAATGCAAAACACTCAATCCACGTCTAATAATATATACCGCTCTTCGCGTATTTCAACCGTATAATTATTCTCGTTGGCGCGTATGAATGTGGTCATTCGTGTGGGAAGAAACCGGAGTACCCGGAGAAAACCCACCTGGTCGATCTGACGACCACCTTACCATCTCACGGTCATACTTCCTGATCCGAGGATCATCGGACCAGGGTTGCATTGATGAGAAGCGAGCACGCTAACCACTGCGCTAATCGGACAGCCTGGTCTGTTGATGTTGTTCATAAGGATAAGGATTCGTTGTTAACTCAGTGTTAGCGTTACTCGATAAGCTGTGACGTATACACAACTCGAAGAATACGTAGTATGCATTTATATTTCATTAATGTCAAACCGCGGTGACCTAGACATGGTTTCCTGGACCTAAGCGGTTAACCAGGACTAAGCAATGTGTGTGAGGTGCCTTGCTCAATGACACTACATACGTGACTTGACCGAGTATCGAACCCGGGACCGTTTGATTCGAAATTCGACTCTGTCATTGGACCACGAACGCCATGAATAGTAACAACTGCACGAACATGCATGCTTGATGAATGTGCTTCTCCTCTGTGTCTCCTACATCTGTGGCATTACTAACCAATGTATATGTATTAGAGATGGCAACGAATAGCGGTTATACTATTCAAATAGTCGGTCGGGAAAGTATTCGAATAGTCGGTCGGGAAGGTATTATTCGAATAGTCGGTCGGGAAGGTATTCGAATAGTCGGTCGGGGAAGGTATTCGAATAGTCGGTCGGGAAGGTATTCGAATATTCGAAAGAATTCTATCAAAAAATGAAAATCACTCAAACTCTTATAAAAAATTGCCAAACTAACATACTTTCTGTTTTACGCGTAAACGTCATCTTCTTCAAATGAGTATTCAGATTGATAGTGTATGGACGCAATGGACGTCGTGTGCACTTTTGGTGTGATTTGTTTGCAACTCGTAGGACAGACATAGCTTCGCATAGACGCATTAAGAACTCTAATTGATGGATGGCCAATGTCGACATTAAATCGCATACGTCCTGGCCACGTTTTATTCGATTTTTAAGGAACGTCATGCTAGAAGGTATTGGCGTCACAAAGGTATAAAGGTACCGTCACACATACACGTGCTCGAATGACGTTCCTGTGACGTTTATGAGGTTCTTAACAATTGAATAAAACGTGGTCAGGACGCATACTAATGAAACCTTCCGGCTTTCCTTGCCCCCCCCCCCCCTGAGGGAGGGTTGTAAGGTATTAACAACGGAGTCTTTGTCATCCTTTATTATATACATGTTACTTGTTACTGTAGTTAGTTTATTAGTTTATACAAATTTATTTTAGCTCGATTGCGAAACAAGTTCTTTCAACTAATATGAATCACTCTCGAGACCTCATTCCTGATGTAATCCATCGCCACGAGGGAGAGAGAAGAGGCAATGTGGAATTTAAATGCCTTGCCTAAGGGCACAATCGTAACGGCTCCAGCGGGGTTCGAACTCCGGACCTTTCGCATCTGAAGCGAATACGCATCCACTGCGCTATCACGACTTCCAGGTACTGTAGTTACTACATGTTACCGTAGTAACCGTTTACCTCTTATACCAAGTTATAGGTTTACAGCTTACGGCCCACAGCTTTACACTCATTCTATGGGAATACGTGTCTTTGTGTCCCATGCTCACCAACTCCACCCTGGTGTCTGGTTAGAACTGTTAAAACACAGACGTATATGTAGTCCAGTGGTAACACGCTGGACTGGTAATCCAGGGATCGCAGGTTCGATCCCCCGTCTGACCCTAATAAAATTAACAGTATTTCAGATGGGACGTTAAACCGAGGTCTCGTGTACACCGTGCACGTAAAAGAACCAGATGAGACTCTGGAATGGGTCTCTGTCTGTATCATGCACTATCCTCCAAAATCTAAAATAACTACTCTCTTCAGGGGGCGTCGCTCATATGGGTAACCGGTAGCGACGATAAATAAACGTAAAACACCAACTGTTAAAACATTTAAACTCCTGAAGATTATTGATATTTTAAAACTACTAATGTTGTTAGAAAGATGGCGTCTCGTACCATATTAAAAACCCCCGATCTGGTTCTATCCCAGAAGCCAATTCGGTAACCAAACTAAACTCTTACACTGACCAGTGCAACCATTACTATCAGAGTTGTCTCCCTTCTGTATGAAAGCTTAGAATTCAACACGGTTACACTAATTAATGGCGACACGTTTGTTTTTTGTTTTTGTTTTTTGTTTGAAAAGCTTAGAATTCAACCCGGTTACACTAATTAATGGCGACACGTTTGTTTTTTGTTTTTGTTTTTTGTTTGAAATCTTAGAATTCAACCCGGTTACACTAATTAATGGCGACACGTTTGTTTTTTGTTTTTGTTTTTTGTTTGAAAAGCTTAGAATTCAACCCGGTTACACTAATTAATGGCGACACGTTTGTTTTTTGTTTTTGTTTTTTGTTTGAAATCTTAGAATTCAACCCGGTTACACTAATTAATGGCGACACGTTTGTTTTTTGTTTTTGTTTTTTGTTTGAAAAGCTTAGAATTCAACCCGGTTACACTAATTAATGGCGCACGTTTGTTTTTTGTTTTTGTTTTTTGTTTGAAATCTTAGAATTCAACCCGGTTACACTAATTAATGGCGACATGTTTGTTTTTTGTTTTTGTTTTTTGTTTGAAAAGCTTAGAATTCAACCCGGTTACACTAATTACCGAAAATAAAGGTGATTGTAAAAAACCAGAGTTTTATCGTCCGATAACTATTCTAAGCACTATCGGGAAGTTGTTCACTGCTCTACTTAACCAAAGAATATCATTATATTTAGAGTCAAATAATTTGCTAAATGAAAATCAGGCAGGCTTTCGTAAGCATTACAGTTGCTCGGATCATATTTTTACCTTATACTCGCTCATAGAAATCTTGAAAAAGAAGAAACAGAAGCTGTTCTGTGATTTTGTAGATTTCTCTTCCGCTTTTGATAAAGTCTGGAGAGTTGGTTTGTGGCAAAAATTACTTAAATCTAATATTAATGGAAAGATACTAAATGTCATATTTAATATGTACCAAAACATAAAATCAAGAATTTCCCATCAAGGAGTATTTTCGGAGTGTTTTTCCTCACATTCAGGTGTACGACAGGGAGAGAACTTAAGCCCAATATTATTTTCCATATACCTGAATGACTTGCAGGAACATCTGGAATCACATGGATCCTCTGGTATAGAGATGACAGATACACTCGATGCTGAGTACTGGCTTAAACTTCTAGTCTTACTCTATGCCGATGACACTGTGATTCACAAATAGACTTCCAAAATACTTTACATTCTTTTAACCTGTATTGCCAAGAATGGCGTCTTAGTGTTAATACAAATAAAACTAAGGTTGTAATTTTTGGGCCAAGAAATCTTAGAAATTTTCAATTTAACCTCGGGGATATAATTCTCGAAATCACAAACAATTACCACTATCTAGGGACTACTTTTTCCAGTAACGGTTCATTTTTTCAAGCACGCAAACATGTCGTACAACAAGCAAATAAAGCCATGTATCTTCTCTTAACAAAAATTAATAATGCGTGCCTTCCTTTCGATCTAATAATAAAACTGTTTGACCATACCGGCCTCCCTATCTTAACGTATGGTTCAGAGGTTTTTGGATTTGAATCTCTAGAAATTATTGAAAAGGTACAATGTGAGTTTCTAAGAAAAATAACAGGTGCTCGGAAATCTACTCCAAAATATATGCTATTTGGAGAAACAGGTGTTGTACCCATATCAATTTCAATAAAATGCAGAATGATTTCATTTTGGAATAGACTGGTGTCTGGAAAAGAGTCTAAATTATCATTCAAACTATATCAATATATGTTACATCAACCAGATATAGAATTTAAATGGCTGTCGGAAATAAAAAAGATTCTCGAAACCGCTGGACGATTGGATATCTGGCTACATCAGCCACTATTTAATGCACAACAGTTACATAGCAGTATTAAACAAATCTTGGTTGACCAATTCTTACAGGAATGGAATTCAAAACTTCAGTTGTCAAATAAAGGGAAAATTTACGCTAGTTTTAAAGATAGACAGTGTTTAGAGTATTATCTTAAAGCTCTACCGAAATACGAACGAGATATTATATTCAAATTCCGTACAGATATCATAACACACATTTCCCTGTTGAAACAGAGCGCTGGAATGGGACTGCCTTTGAAGATAGGAAATGTTCTTTATGTACTAAAGATGCACTTGGTACCGGTAAACATTACCTGTTGGAATGTGACTATTTCAATGACTCGAGACAGCGCGTCTTGAATAATTTCCGCCTAGACAATACAGATTTTAATTTTAAGAGTATCATGACCATGTCATCTGTTGACAGACTTAAACAACTGAGCAAGTTTTTAGCCATTTTGCAAAAAAACGTAAGGCGAGTTAAATGAGTCTCGTACAATACTGTATAGCCATCATATAAAGCTCCTTATTTGTGACACAATAATTCTACATATATACTGCATACACAATAATTCTACATATATACTGCATACACAATAATTCTACATATATACTGCATACACAATAATTCTACATATATACTGCATACACAATAATTCTACATATATACTGCAACACAATAATTCTACATATATACTGCATACACAATAATTCTACATATATACTGCATACACAATAATTCTACATATATACTGCATACACAATAATTCTACATATATACTGCATACACAATAATTCTACATATATACTGCATACACAATAATTCTACATATATACTGAATACATCATGTTATTATGTGTGTTATAGCGTCATACTTTGACGCTGATACAACCTTAAATTAACATTTAAGTAGTTAACATAAATTCTAAGAAATGCACATATAGCTACCATCATGATACGCATCTGCAATATTATACATGTATAACAAATAGTAGTGAGGATGAGAACAATGAACAAACACAAAAGGCGGGAAAGTATAAAACTAGTTCGAATTCCAGTCCAGTGATAGTGAGCGATATTCTAAGTCAAGCTAACGGAATTTTGTATAACAATGAAAACCTTGACGATAGTGTATTTAATCGTTCGATCGGATTACATAACCAATCCATAGATAGTGGTAAACAATTTCATGCAACAAGTATGGCGGCGAATACTGAACCAACTAGTAATGGTGATTTATTAAACTATATGAAACAGATCGATGCCAAACTTACAAATATGGACATCAAACTACAATCTCTGGCAACCCTTGAAAAGAAAGTTGATGCTTTTGATAGCGAACTTAAGAAGATCTGGGTAAAGTTACATGATATGGATAAGAAAACTAATGAAAGAATAAATGTGATTGAGGAAAAAACTGAGGCAGTAGACTTTTCATTAGCCCAGAATACTAGTAAATTATCACATCTTGAGAAACAAAGGGAAAACTTAGAAAACGAGGTGACATATTTACAATCTCAATCTATGAGAAACAATCTAGTGTTTTCTAAGATAACAGAGGATCCTTCTGAGAACAACGAAACAACGGAAACAAAGCTGAGGCAATTTATGGTGGAGAATATGAAAATAGCGCAGGACCTAGTTCATAAAATATCATTCGAGCGTGTGCATCGCATGGGTAGAAGTTTTAATGGGAGCCCTCGTAACATAGTGGCCAAATTTACTTTGTATAAGGAGAAGGAGTTTGTGCGTAAGCAATGGAAGGCCCTTACTGGTACACCATACTTCGTGAACGAGCAGTTCCCCAGGAGTGTAGTGGAGAAGAGGAAACGACTCACCCCGAAGTTGAAGGATGCCCGGGACAAAGGCAAGACTGCGTGGATATCCTACGATACCCTCTACATAGATGGCAAACCAGTCAGGGACTAGGAATTCGCCGGGGATGAACTCAAAATCATATATTGGAATATAAATGGATTAAGTAAAACCAAAAGAGACAACATAGAACTTGTAAATATATTATCTCAACATGACATTATATTTCTATATGAAACATTCGCATCGAATAATAGCAACATTGATTTATCTGGGTATGTATCTCACAATTTTTATCGCAAATTTCAACATCGCAGAGCAAAACGACCAAGTGGTGGAATTGCATTATATTATAAAGACATAATTTCTGATGGTATTACTATTGTTGAAACCAGATATGACACTTTAATTTGGGTAAAATTAGATAAACATTTCTTTAAGGTAGAGAACGATATTTATATATATGGCGTATATCTTTGGGGTGAGGACTCTCCAGCATATAATACTATAAATGTTGATCTATTTGACACTATTGAAAATGACGTCAGTCGATTTGAAAATCTAGGCTCTGTGTTTTTAACAGGTGATTTTAATAGTCGAGTTGGTGTTAAAAATGACTTTGTTATTTTTGATGGTATAAACAAGTCCTTTGATGATATATCTTATGTACCTGATACGCACATGGACCGGGCCACAATGGATAAAAAACATAATAATTTTGGGATTAAACTGATTGATCTTTGCCGTTCTAGTAACCTACGTTTAGTTAACGGTAGATTAGGTGACGATTATAACAGTGGTATGTATAGTTATGTATCATATAACGGGGCGTCAACTATTGACTACCTTGTAACCAATGAAAGGAACTTTGCAAATATCAGTAAATTTTGTGTACACTCGGTAAATGAATGGAGCGACCATGCTCCCGTTAGTTTTTCATTGTATTCAAATTATATCACACCTGTTTCACAAGCAAGTCCTAGTATTAGATATAAGTGGAAAGATAGTTTGAAAAATACATTTCGTACCAGTCTGATGGAAAACTTGCCTACTTTTAATCGCCTTACAATGCATATTGATAAGAGCGAGCGTTTGTCCGTGAACAGTGTTCTAAACGATTTTACCAGTTTAATTAGAGAAGCGGCGGATCCGCTTTTTTCCAAAACATATAAAAGCAAAAGTAGGGTATCGTTTTCAGATAGATATTGTACAGATGATGCAGACTGGTTCGATGCTGATTGTAGAACCGTTAAACACGTTTATTTAGATGCACTGAGTGCATTTAATAGTTGTAAAAATTTAGTTAGTAGACAGTATTTTTGTACATGTAAATGTTTTTATAAGGATCTAATCCGTAAGAAGAAGAAAGCCTATATTAAAAGGAAATATTCTGAAATTGAACGTCTAAGGTTTTGCAAACCTAAGCAATTTTGGGGTCATTTCAAGAAAAACAAATCTGTTGTATCTCAAAATGATATATCAGTTGAAGATTTTATGAAATATTTCGAACATTTGTCAAATAATATATTCGAGTCTCATAATGAAGAATCTAAGACTTTCTGTAACGAACATGATTTTAATTCTAGTGATTGTAGATTTGAGGATTTGAATGTACCCATTACATGTGAAGAGATACAGAAAGCTGCAAAGTCGCTTAGGTCAAATAAAGCTACAGGTTTAGATTGTCTTCTTAATGAATATTTCATTGAATCTATAGATATTTTGTGTTCACATATTTGTGATATTTTTAATGCGATTTTAGAATCTGGCTTTTTCCCAGATAAATGGACTGAAGGAGTTATTGTTCCTGTATTTAAAAAGGGAGATCCCAAACTAGTTAATAACTACAGGGGTATCACTTTAGTCAGTTGTTTGCCCAAACTGTTTACTTCAGTACTAAATACTAGAATTGAAACATTTTGTAACAATTATGCAGTAATTTCTGATTGCCAATTTGGGTTCAGAAAAGGAAAATCGACTGTTGATGCAATTTTCATTCTACAGTCTGTTATGCAACATTATCTTAATAATAATAAGCGTATGTATGTAGGGTTCATTGATTTAAAATCTTGTTTTGATAGTATTTGTAGAAATTCTTTATGGTTGAAAATGTATAAATGTGGCATTCAAGGTAAGGTATTACGTATTATTAGAGATATGTATGATAAAGTTAAATCATGTGTTAGATGTTGTAATTCATATTCCGATTTCTTCCAGTATGCAGTGGGCTTGCGCCAAGGGGAGGTAATTTCGCCAATTTTGTTCTCACTTTTCGTTGAAGACATAGAGTTACATTTGCAAGACAATTTAAATTCAGGATTACTAATAGATGACATTGTATTAATATTATTACTGTTCGCCGATGATATGGCAATTTTTGGAAAAACTCCTGAAGATCTGCAGAAGAGTCTTGATATACTATATACATACTGTAATCATTGGGGATTAGAAGTTAATATTATGAAAACTAAAATAGTTGTTTTTAGAAAAAGAGGTATCACCTTTGATAGAGAGAGATGGTTATATAATGGACAGCCATTAGAAGTTGTAGATTGTTTTAACTATCTTGGTACACTATTCAGCTATACAGGTAATTTCTCATTAAACCAGGAACATCTTATTGGTAAGGCTTTAAAAGCTTTAAATATTTTATTGTATAATTGTAAAGAATTTGACCTCAAACCTAAGTTATTGTGTCAGTTATTTGACTCCTTTGTCGGATCTATTTTGTCATATTCTTCAGAAGTATGGGGTCACACAAAATCTAAAGATATTGAACGTATACACATGAAATTTTGTAAAAGGATATTGAATGTTAGAATTAGTACATGTAATGCAAGTATATATGGTGAATTAGGTCGATACCCACTTTATGTTAACAGATATGTTAGAATAATAAAATATTGGTGTAAAATAATAAATACGGACAACATAATTTTACGAACAATTTATAACAATGTGTCGATGATTATTATAATGGTTTGAAAAATTGGGTCACGAACGTCAAAGATATGTTAGATGTATATGGTTTGTCTGAATATTTCATTAATACTAATAAGATAGATTGTAAAATGTTTCCTAAATTGTTTAAGCAAAGAGTTGTAGATAGTTACATACAAAATTGGCATACGTCTGTTGAAAATAGTGTAGTATTGGACCTTTATAGAAATTGTAAAACAACACTTGCATATGAAAGTTATCTAGATTTATTGCCTAAGAACTTGAGGTTTTTCATTACTAGAATTAGAGTATCTGCACATGTATTAAGAATTCAAACTGGACGATATGGTCAAAACAGAATACCACGTAATGAGAGATATTGTTTATGTTGTAACACTTTGGATATTGAAGACGAATACCATTTCATTTTAATATGTCCATGCTTTGAAGATATAAAAAAGAAATATATCAAAAGATACCATCAGTATCGTCCCTCTATGTTCAAATTTATTGAACTGGTAACCTCGATCAAAAAAGTTGATATATTAAACTTGGCGAAATATATAAAAGAAGCCATTGTACTAAGAAGTACTATTGTAACTGCTAACAATTAATTATGTTCATCCTCTATTCCGTAAATTGAATCATCATTATTATAATACTACATGTCAATCGATTTATGTGAATATATGAATGTAAAATCTATTGTATTACGTGACCAATATGTAATTGTATATTTGTATGTTTATGACGATGTACCATGTACAAGTCTTAAAATAAACATATGTTCTGTTCTGTTCTATAACTATGCATAGCTTATATTATTTTGTTGTTATTTTGTTATTTATAATGGATAATTTCTTTGTATTCGTGTCATATTTCTATATGTATAAATGTAAACAGTACCTTTCATCCAAGTAATCAGCCCGAAGTAGCGAATCTTTTCTGTATTTACTCTGAAAACCCACTTTAAACACTCGCGAAACGTGTGCACTCATGTTCATTGACGGCCGATAGTCGTATTAAAATTACTAAGCGATCAGTCAATGAAAACACGTGGCTTCAATCTTCTTCTGACGAAATGACGCCAATAATTATAGATAAACCCTTGGCGCATTTGCAAAGTAGTACTGTGTACATTTGTTTTGTTTGATCTAAGATCCAACTTTATCCTATACATGTATATAGGATTTAGTTTTCTTTAGTTATAATTGATGGGGTGTAAATGTTTCAAATGCTGATCCCCCATGTACATGACGTCTCAATATCTATCTTCTTTTTCAGCAAACAAACCGGGAATAACTTTTATATTATTTCTGATTTCTATTTTGTAAAATCTCCTTATGTATTGAAAAATACAAATAAAGTTTGTTGTTGTTGTTGTTGTTGTTGTTGTTGTTAATTAATGGCGACACGTTTGGTTTTTGTTGTTGTGTATACAAATTTAATTCACGTTTGTTTTGAACTGTGTGTCGAAGGAATAAACGAACATCTCTCTAGAACTCTGTTCTACATTGTATATATACTATTGCATTTATAGTTCCAGTGTAGAGCTGAAAGAGTTCTTAGTTTGGAGTGTTAGTTCCATGTCTGGTAGTTAAAGGTACTGTCCTTCAGTTTCTCCTTCACAACTGCTTCAAACATCTCGTTCTGGGCAACGGTAAATTGGTTCTTCCAGTCTCCAACAATTCCTGAAATGAAAGTAAACTGTTACTGTAAAGCAACTAATGTATAGTATTCCATTTATATCATACACATGTCTTAACAATCTTCTTCTTTTTTTTTTTTTTTTTTTTTGTAATTCATTTTATTAAACAGTAAAACAGAAGCATACATATATAGTACAAAGTTAATAGTACAGAATTGTATATACAAGCATTAACAAAACCGTAATGCAAGGGAAGTAACTCTTCCAATTAACAAAATAACTGTACAGTTATCCATCCAAACAAGACAAGGAGTTTTACTGCGCTATTTGTTGTTTTGTTTTGTCTTAACAATCTTAACACACTTACACCAATAATAATAAGTTAA
This sequence comes from Archivesica marissinica, assembly GCA_014843695.1. Classification (NCBI taxonomy): domain Eukaryota; kingdom Metazoa; phylum Mollusca; class Bivalvia; order Venerida; family Vesicomyidae; genus Archivesica; species Archivesica marissinica. The sequence continues at coordinate 52,563,010 of CM026400.1, forward strand.
TGTCCATATTAACACACTTACACCAATAATAATAAGTTAATGTCCATCTTAACACACTTACACCAATAATAATAATTTAATCTCAATCTTAACACACTTACACAATAATAATAATTTAATCTCAATCTTAACACACTTACACCAATAATAATAATTTAATTTTTTTACACAATAATAATAGTTAATATCCATTTTAGCACACTTACACCAATAATAATAATTTAATGTCCATCTTAACACATTTACACCAATAATAATAAGTTAATGTCCATTTTAACACACTTTCACCAATAATAATAATTTAATCTCAATCTTAACACACTTACACCAATAATAATAATAATTTAATCTCAATCTTAACACACTTACACCAATAATAATAATTTAATCTCAATCTTAACACACTTACACCAATAATAATAATTTAATCTTAACACACTTACACCAATAATAATAATTTAATCTCAATCTTAACACACTTACACCAATAATAATAATTTAATCTCAATCTTAACACAGTTACACCAATAATAATAATAATTTAATCTCAATCTTAACACACTTACACCAATAATAATAATTTAATCTCAATCTTAACACACTTACACCAATAATAATAATTTAATCTCAATCTTAACACACTTACACCAATAATAATAATTTAATCTCAATCTTAACACTCTTACACCAATAATAATAATTTAATCTCAATCTGAACACTCTTACACCAATAATAATAATTTAATCTCAATCTTAACACTTTTACACCAATAATAATAATTTAATCTCAATCTGAACACACTTACACCAATAATAATAATTTAATCTCAATCTTAACACTCTTACACCAATAATAATAAGTTAATCTCAATCTGAACACACTTACACCAATAATAATAATTCAATCTCAAGCTTAACACACTTACACCAATAATAATAAGTTAATGTCCACCATACATTATACAAATCAATTCCTGCCCAATCGCTGTATTCATCAACATAAAAGTCGTGTCCAGCAGCAGTAGCAATGAGACATTTTTGGGTTTGCGAATTACCTCCCTTGACAGATAACGTCCGATTTATCCCGAAATATGTATTGGTCCTTTTAGTTGAAAGCCTTTGTTTTTATTGGTGTTCCCTAACCATATGTTGCGGTATGATAAATGTGATTTTATCAAAAGCATGTTAATTAATTTATAATCAATTTCAACAGTAAAGTATCCATTGGATATGCTGTTGGATATCTGTCGAGATTTAGTAATTTAATAATTAGAAAAGTAATGAAAACAAATAGCATGTGGTGCAAAGGAAACAACGATAAAAACAGAGGAAGCCAATTAAGAGGACCAATCTACTTTCACGAATATTCAGGGGCAGTAACCGACTAATGGCTCTCATTCCAATGCAAAAGTTGATAAACATAGTGCAAATGGCCATGGTACATGTAGAACGCACACGGTTAATTAGAATACATTTACTAATATGTTGTTTTCTAACAGCTTCAGGAAATTAAAAGCTGATTATCACGTAAGCAAAGTACTTAATACCAGTCAAATTACAAATGTGATACACATGCGAACTACTTTATGTTGCGTTATCTATCCATTTACCACCAACCACATATACAAACATGCGAACTACTTTATGTTGCGTTATCTATCCATTTACCACCAACCGCATATACAAACGTGTGAACTACTTTATGTTGCGTTATTTATCCATTTACCACCAACCGCATATACAAACGTGTGAACTACTTTATGTTGCGTTATCTATCCATTTATCACCAACCACATATACAAACATGTGAACTACTTTATGTTGCGTTATCTATCCATTTACCACCAACCGCATATACAAACATGCGAACTACTTTATGTTGCGTTATCTATTCATTTACCACCAACCACATATACAAACATGTGAACTACTTTATGTTGCGTTATCTATCCATTTACCACAACCACATATACAAACGTGTGAACTACTTTATGTGGCGTTATCTATTCATTTACCACCAACCGCATATACAAACATGTGAACTACTTTATGTTGCGTTATCTATTCATTTACCACCAACCACATATACAAACATGTGAACTACTTTATGTTGCGTTATCTATTCATTTACCACCAACCACATATACAAACATGTGAACTACTTTATGTTGCGTTATCTATTCATTTACCACCAACCGCATAATGTAGGACTACTTCATTGAGCATAACGGAAGCGCAATGTGCATGAACAGTTTGCAATGCAGTGTATTTACATCTGTTTGGAAGATTATCTTATAAATAGGAACTTATATTTTCGTGTTCATTTGACAGACGGATCTGTAGTCAAGTGGTAACACGCTGGATTGGTAATCCAGGGATCGATCCCCCGTCTGACCCTAATAATCTTTCAGATGGGACGTTAAACCGAGGTCTCGTGTCAGTGCTGTACACCGTGCACGTAAAAGAACCAGAGGAGACTCTGGAATGGGTCTCAGTCTGTTTCATTGCACTATCCTCCAAAACTCTAAACTGACTAATCTCTTCAGGAGGCGTCGCTCATATGGGCAACCGGTAGCGACGATAAATAAACGTGAAACACTCACGTGTTCATTGAGTGTAGTTTCATGTAAAGGGTAAACGTTATTTGTTTTACATATACTGTGAAACAAGTATGAACACTCTCGTTGGAGCGGATGAAAGCGTTAATGTGGTTATCATTCGTGTTGGACGAAGCCGGAGTACCTGGACAAAATCCACATATCTTATTTCGCGATCACAGTACCATCTCACATACTTCTCTGTCCGAGGATCGAACCCGGGTTGCATTTGTGAGAAGTGAGTTTACTAACTGTTGCGGAAAGCCGAGAAAAAAGGATATTTAAAGTGAAATGAAATACCTTTCCTGTAGAGGATAGGGGTGCCGAATGTGTCAACTAAAGTCGTTTTAAGTTTCCCGCTGTCTACGTCCGCTTTAAGATTGCTTAAGGAGCACCTTTCTATGACCTGCTGGAGACGATCATTCGGGCGCTTCAATCCAAGATATGCCTGTATCCTCCGAAGCTGAGTTAAAGGATCCTACAAGCAATAACGGTTGTGTCTGTACTCAGTAGTATCTTGAAATCGAGCCGTGGCATGAGAAAACAAACATAGCATCCTAAAGGGGCGTGTCCAGCCACAATGTATCTCCCTATGACGTAACAACCACAATGTATCTCCCTATGTCGTAACAACTACAATGTATCTCACTATGACGTAACAACTACAATGTACCACACTATGACGTAACAACTACAATGTATCAAACTATGACGTAACAACCACAATGTATCTCACTATGACGTAACAACTACAATGTATCACACTATGACGTAACAACTACAATGTATCACACTATGACGTAACAACCACAATGTATCTCACTATGACGTAACAACTACAATGTATCTCGCTATGAAGTAACAACCACAATGTATCTCACTATGACGTAACAACCACAATGTATCACACTATGACGTAACAACTACAATGTATCACACTATGACGTAACAACCACAATGTATCTCACTATGACGCAACAACCACAATGTATCTCACTATTACCCAACAACTACAATGTATCTCACTATGACGTAACAACCACAATGTATTACACTATGACGTAACAACCACAGTGTATTACACTATGACGTAACAACCACAATGTATCACACTACGACGTAACAACCACAATGTATCTCACTATGACGTAACAACCACAATGTATCTCACTATTACGCAACAACCACAATGTATCTCACTATGACGTAACAACCACAATGTATTACACTATGACGTAACAACCACAATGTATCACACTACGACGTAACAACCACAATGTATCTCACTATGACGTAACAACCACAATGTATCTCACTATTACGCAACAACCACAATGTATCTCACTATGACGTAACAACCACAATGTATTACACTATGACGTAACAACCACAATGTATCACACTACGACGTAACAACCACAATGTATCTCACTATGACGTAACAACCACAATGTATCTCACTATTACGCAACAACCACAATGTATCTCACTATGACGTAACAACCACAATGTATTACACTATGACGTAACAACCACAATGTATCACACTACGACGTAACAACCACAATGTATCTCACTATGACGTAACAACCACAATGTATCTCACTATGACGTAACAACTACAATGTATCACACTATGACGTAACAACCACAATGTATCTCACTATGACACAACAACCACAATGTATCTCACTATTACCCAACAACTACAATGTATCTCACTATGACGTAACAACTACAATGTATCTCACTATGACGCAACAACCACAATGTATCTCACTATTACCCAACAACTACAATGTATCTCACTATGACGTAACAACCACAATGTATTACACTATGACGCAACAACCACAATGTATCTCACTATGACGTAACAACTACAATGTATCTCACTATGACGCAACAACCACAATGTATCTCACTATGACGTAACAACCACAATGTATTACACTATGACGCAACAACCACAATGTATCTCACTATGACGTAACAACTACAATGTATCACACTATGACGTAACAACCACAATGTATCTCACTATGACGTAACAACTACAATGTATCTCGCTATGAAGTAACAACCACAATGTATCTCACTATGACGCAACAACCACAATGTATCTCACTATTACCCAACAACTACAATGTATCTCACTATGACGTAACAACCACAATGTATTACACTATGACGTAACAACCACAGTGTATTACACTATGACGTAACAACCACAATGTATCACACTACGACGTAACAACCACAATGTATCTCACTATGACGTAACAACTACAATGTATCTCACTATTACGCAACAACCACAATGTATCTCACTATGACGTAACAACCACAATGTATTACACTATGACGTAACAACCACAATGTATCACACTACGACGTAACAACCACAATGTATCTCACTATGACGTAACAACCACAATGTATCTCACTATTACGCAACAACCACAATGTATCTCACTATGACGTAACAACTACAATGTATCTCACTATGATGTAACAACCACAATGTATCTCACTATGACGTAACAACCACAATGTATTACACTATGACGTAACAACCACAATGTATCACACTACGACGTGACAACCACAATGTATCACACTATGATGTAACAACCACAATGTATCTCACTATGACGTAACAACCACAATGTATCTCACTATGACGTAACAACCACAATGTATCTCACTATTAAGTAACAACCACAATGTATCTCACTATTACGCAACAACCACAATGTATCTCACTATTACGTAGCAACCACAATGTATCTCACTATTACGCAACAACCACAATGTATCTCACTATTACGTAACAACTACAATGTATCTCACTATTAAGTAACAACTACAATGTATCTCACTATTACGCAACAACCACAATGTATCTCACTATGACGTAACAACCACAATGTATCACACTATGACGTAACAACCACAATGTATCACACTATGACGTAACAACCACAATGTATCTCACTATGACGTAACAACCACAATGTATCTCACTATTACGCAACAACCACAATGTATCTCACTATTACGTAACAACTACAATGTATCTCACTATGATGTAACAACCACAATGTATCTCACTATTACAACAACTACAATGTATCTCACTATGAGAACAACACAATGTATTCACTATGACGTAACAACCACAATGTATCACACTACGACGTGACAACCACAATGTATCACACTATGAGTAACAACCACAATGTATCCACTATGACGTAACAACCACAATGTATCTCACTATGACGTAACAACTACAATGTATCACACTATGACGTAACAACCACAATGTATCTCACTATGACGTAACAACTACAATGTATCACACTATGACGTAACAACCACAATGTATCTCACTATGACACAACAACCACAATGTATCTCACTATTACCCAACAACTACAATGTATCTCACTATGACGTAACAACTACAATGTATCTCACTATGACGCAACAACCACAATGTATCTCACTATTACCCAACAACTACAATGTATCTCACTATGACGTAACAACCACAATGTATTACACTATGACGCAACAACCACAATGTATCTCACTATGACGTAACAACTACAATGTATCTCACTATGACGCAACAACCACAATGTATCTCACTATGACGTAACAACCACAATGTATTACACTATGACGCAACAACCACAATGTATCTCACTATGACGTAACAACTACAATGTATCACACTATGACGTAACAACCACAATGTATCTCACTATGACGTAACAACTACAATGTATCTCGCTATGAAGTAACAACCACAATGTATCTCACTATGACGCAACAACCACAATGTATCTCACTATTACCCAACAACTACAATGTATCTCACTATGACGTAACAACCACAATGTATTACACTATGACGTAACAACCACAGTGTATTACACTATGACGTAACAACCACAATGTATCACACTACGACGTAACAACCACAATGTATCTCACTATGACGTAACAACTACAATGTATCTCACTATTACGCAACAACCACAATGTATCTCACTATGACGTAACAACCACAATGTATTACACTATGACGTAACAACCACAATGTATCACACTACGACGTAACAACCACAATGTATCTCACTATGACGTAACAACCACAATGTATCTCACTATTACGCAACAACCACAATGTATCTCACTATGACGTAACAACTACAATGTATCTCACTATGATGTAACAACCACAATGTATCTCACTATGACGTAACAACCACAATGTATTACACTATGACGTAACAACCACAATGTATCACACTACGACGTGACAACCACAATGTATCACACTATGATGTAACAACCACAATGTATCTCACTATGACGTAACAACCACAATGTATCTCACTATGACGTAACAACCACAATGTATCTCACTATTAAGTAACAACCACAATGTATCTCACTATTACGCAACAACCACAATGTATCTCACTATTACGTATCAACCACAATGTATCTCACTATTACGCAACAACCACAATGTATCTCACTATTACGTAACAACTACAATGTATCTCACTATTAAGTAACAACTACAATGTATCTCACTATTACGCAACAACCACAATGTATCACACTACGACGTGACAACCACAATGTATCACACTATGATGTAACAACCACAATGTATCTCACTATGACGTAACAACCACAATGTATCTCACTATGACGTAACAACCACAATGTATCTCACTATTAAGTAACAACCACAATGTATCTCACTATTACGCAACAACCACAATGTATCTCACTATGACGTAACAACCACAATGTATCTCACTATTAAGTAACAACCACAATGTATCTCACTATTACGCAACAACCACAATGTATCTCACTATTACGTAACAACCACAATGTATCTCACTATTACGCAACAACCACAATGTATCTCACTATTACGTAACAACTACAATGTATCTCACTATTAAGTAACAACTACAATGTATCTCACTATTACGCAACAACCACAATGTATCACACTATGACGTAACAACCACAATGTATCTCACTATGACGTAACAACCACAATGTATCTAACTATGACGTAACAACCACAATGTATCTCACTATGATGTAACAACTACAATGTATCTCACTATGACGTAACAAACAAAATATATCTGTATAATTATGTCTGTATAATTATGTCTGTATAATTATGTCTGTATAATTATGTCTGTATAATTATGTCTGTATAATTATGTTGGTATAATTATGTCTGTATAATTATGTTGGTATAATTATGTCTGTATAATTATGTCTGTATAATTATGTCTGTATAATTATGTCTGTATAATTATGTCTGTATAATTATGTCTGTATAATTATGTCGGTATAATTATGTCTGTATAATTATGTCTGTATAATTATGTCTGTATAATTATGTCGGTATAATTATGTCTGTATAATTATGTCTGTATAATTATGTCTGTATAATTATGTCTGTATAATTATGTCGGTATAATTATGTCTGTATAATTATGTCTGTATAATTATGTCGGTATAATTATGTTGGTATAATTATGTCGGTATAATTATGTCTGTATAATTATGTCTGTATAATTATGTCTGTATAATTATGTCTGTATAATTATGTCGGTATAATCATTATCAATATGTACATTGTGAACTACATAGTTTAGCTACCTTTTTTAAATCTTCATATTGCACGATCAATACATTCAGCTCTGGTTTTCTTGCTATCACTTCCTGCCAGTCATTGTAGTAATCAAAATAGGATCCCATTGGGAACTACAATACGTGACATTTCAATGGAACTACAATACGTGACATATCATTGGAACTACAATACTTGACATATCATTGGAACTACAATACGTGACATTTCAATGGAACTACAATACGTGACATATCATGGGAACTAAAATACGTGACATATCAATGGAACTACAATACGTGACATATCATTGAAACTACAATACGTGACATTTCAATGGAACTACAATACGTGACATATCATGGGAACTACAATACGTGACATTTCAATGGAACTACAATACGTGACATATCATTGGAACTACAATACTTGACATATCATTGGAACTACAATACGTGACATTTCAATGGAACTACAATACGTGACATATCATGGGAACTAAAATACGTGACATATCAATGGAACTACAATACGTGACATATCATTGAAACTACAATACGTGACATTTCAATGGAACTACAATACGTGACATATCATGGGAACTACAATACGTGACATTTCAATGGAACTACAATACGTGACATATCATTGGAACTACAATACTTGACATATCATTGGAACTACAATACGTGACATGTCATTGGAATTACACTACGTGACATATCATTGGAACTACAATACATGACATATCATTGGAACTACAATACGTGACATATCATTGAAACTACAATACGTGACATATCATTGGAACTACAATACGTGACATATCATTGGAACTACAATACGTGACATATCAATGGAACTACAATACGTGACATATCATTGAAATTACATTACGTGACATAGCATTGGAACTAAAATACGTGACATATCATTGAAACTACATTACGTGACATATCATTGGAACTACAATACGTGACATATCATTGGAACTACATGACAGCATTGGAACTAGAATACGTGACATATCATTGGAACTACAATACGTGACATGTCATTGGAATTACACTACGTGACATATCATTGGAACTACAATACATGACATATCATTGGAACTACAATACGTGACATATCATTGAAACTACAACACGTGACATATCATTGGAACTACAATACGTGACATATCATTGGAACTACAATAGGTAACATATCATTGGAACTACAATATGTGACATATCATTGGAACTACAATACGTGACATATCAATGGAACCTCAATACGTGACATATCATTGGAACTACAATACTTGACATATCATTAGAACTAAAATACCTGACATATCAATGGAACTATAATACGTGACATATCATTAGAACTAAAATACGTGACATATCAATGGAACTACAATACGTGACATATCATTGAAACTACAATACGTGACATTTCAATGGAACTACAATACGTGACATATCATTGGAACTACAATACTTGACATATCATTGAAACTACAATATGTGACATATCAATGGAACTACAATACGTGACATATCATTGGAACTTCAATATGTGACAGCATTGGAACTACAATACGTGGCATATCATTGGAACTACAATACGTGACATATCATTGGAACTACAATACGTGACATATCATTGGAACTTCAATACGTGACATATCATTAGAACTACAATACGTGACATTTCATTGGAAATACAATACGTGACATATCATTGGAACTACAATACGTGACATATCATTGGAACTTCAATACGTGACATATCATTGGAAATACAATACGTGACATATCATTGGAAATACAATACGTGACATATCATTGGAACTACAATACGTGACATATCAATGGAACTACAATACGTGTCATATCATTGAAATTACATTACGTGACATAGCATTGGAACTACAATACGTGACATAGCATTGGAACTACAATATGTGACAAATCATTGAAACTACAATATTTGACAGCATTGGAACTACCATACGTGTCATATCATTGAAATTACATTACGTGACATATCATTGGAACTACAATACGTGACATATCATTGGAACTGCAATACGTGACATATAATTGGAACTATCATACGTGACATATCATTGGCACTACAATACGTGACATATCATTGAAACTACAATACGTGACACATCATTGGAACTACAATATATGACAATTGAGTGAACTCCATTCATTAGTATCATTATCCTTACTTACTGGCCACATTTTCATCCGCGCCAACGAGAGAGTGATTAGGCGTAATAAAAAAAAATGTTTGTTTCCGGTTTCCCGACCTACCCTAATTGTTGGCCCCGACCCTACAACTTTTTAAGCGATATCGGGCTGGGGAAAAAATCAGCGAAACAATTTGGAGAGTGTTAAATGTTCCAACATTTGTATCTTCAAAGAGCTTGACTTAGACTTGTTAGTGCATGCTCGATGTGCCCCGGGGCACAGCTGGACGAATGCAGCAGAACGTATCATGTCAATTTTAAACTTAGGTTTGCAGAATTGATCATTAGAAAGAAAATCATTGGATGAAGAAGGTGAACAGGTCGTCAAGAAGTGTGGCAGCATGGCTGAACTCAGAGAATTAGCCAGAAAACAACCAGAAGTTAAAGACACATGGAAATAGTCCATTGAATCTGTACAATCAACAGTGAGAAACCGTTTTTTGAGACTCAAGTTGAAAGAGGAACCGTTCCAAGTCATTGATCCTGTTAGTGAAGGTGATATTGACATCATGCAGCGCCATTTGCGTGAACTATTTCCTACACTTGATACTGGCAAACTTCAGAAGGTGCACACAAGCAAAAATCAGGAATATGGTCAATGGGTGTCTGATCACTGCCGTGAAAGACATTACATATTTCAGATCAGGAAATGTCAAAACCCAGCTTGCTGTAGTCCAAGCAAATCTGATCAAATAGCATGGTTGCCTGACCCTATGCTTGATGATAGTGGTGAACACTATCTGAAGTATGAAACTGTAAAAAACATGGACACAACAGAGTTGGCTAGACCATCTATCAAAGCAAAGAACCCTCAAAATCAGAAAGGAAAGAAACGGCAAACAATACCGAATGTTTGTGAAGGCAATGAATCTGAATATTATTCACACCTGTATACAACACAGAATGCTAGAGCTTACGTTGAGTGTATAGAGTGTCGAAAACCTAGAGTTGTGTACAGTAAACACAGACTGACAGGACGCCAAAAAACGTCTTTGGCGGCTGACCTGAACGAGAGTGACTTTACGTGTGGTACCGTTGATGTGAAGGAGCCCACCTTTGCGTTGGATGTGAAATGTCGGCCACTGGAATGTGCAACCACAGTGGAGATCTGCTATTATGGAGCTTCTTTGGGGCCAGTGGACATTTGTTGCCATTGTGGAAGCTCTGGTGCCGAAGTAGACCAGGAGTTGAAAAAATCGTATAAAACTGTATTGCCAATATGCGATCTGTGCTTGGGCAATGGCAAACAAACCACTGTTCATAGACCATATGGAAAGAATACCACAAAGTGAAGTATCATGTATCACTTGAACTGATGCAGTTTTACACATCTAACAGTGCAGATCGCTTTTGATCTGGATCTGCATGGTTTGCAGTATAGCTAAGAGTAGTATGAAACTGAGAAAATCTTTATTTTCCCCCTGCTATGAGATTTCCAGGACATAAAAACATACAAATGGTGTACGCCAAGATCAGCTGCCACATTGTAAATGTGTCATCCGATCTGGGTCTACACTTTTTGCAATTGTATTGTGGTTGGAAATTTCACAGCAGGGCTCATATAAACACTATCATATAATTCTGAAAATACAACTAGGTACATGTACTACTAGGTAATTCCCATTACACAATTATTTAACTCCATTGCTTTAATTAGATGCAATTATGGTGGGCAATTGTTTTTAAAAAGATACTTTGTATATAAAATGATATCAAAACACAATTTCGACGGATATGTAGTCCAGTGGTAACACGCTGGACTGGTAATCCAGGGATCGCAGGTTCGATCCCCCGTCTGACCCTAATAAAATTAACAGTCTTTCAAATGGGACGTTAAACCGAGGTCTCGTGTCGGTGCTTTACACCATGCACGTAAAAGAACCAGAGGAGATTCTGGAATTGGTCTCTGTCTGTATCATGCACTATCCTCCAAAATCTAAAATAACTAATTTCTTCAGGAGGCGTCGCTCATATGGGCAACCGGTAGCGACGATAAATAAACGTAAAACACACACACACACAATTTCACATGTGTACTAAACAAGAACATTTCCTGTAGATCTATAGTGCTAAATGCAGGTATTTGAAATGCATTTAATATCTGCATCATGATTTCATTTCATTTCTTTTATATCAAGCTGGCTGAAAATTGATTTCTGATTTTTATTCAATTAGATTTTATGAAGTTTGCCCATCAAAATAGCTGACAAGTCAAAGCAATGAATGTAAATAGTGTAGGTTGTGCGAACTATCGGTTATAGATGCAAGTTGTAATCCTTTACTGTGACTTTCTGGTAAGCTAGGCTTATAAAAAATAAAAAAATCCCTACTCCCTATTTTTTCTGACAGTGAAATCGGAAACAAACATTTTTTTTTTTTTGGCCTTAATATAAGTTGTTAAAGCTTATCAAATAAACAAAGAGTAAACTATGACGTGAACCCCACTCAACAATTAGCCTGTGAGGGCGTTGATATATTTTGCCTGGCCAGTCAAATAAATATATATTTATCACCGATACCATCAAGTGGGCCGTATTGAGTTTCTGATCATATCATTTTGCCGGAAGTTAAAAAGTGAAAAAGCGATAGACTGGAACCCACGCTACTCAACACCACCAACAATCTACTTACTCTTGCCGTCAAGCCAGTATTTGATGAAGCTATTCCAAGAGAGATTAACCTCTCCAAAGTGCGCCAGCTTTCGCATTTGGTGGAAATGGGACACGGCTGTATCCTTGGGATTTCTAAACAGCAGTATCGTTTTCCCGCCCATTGCCAGATGTTCTGTCGGTAGACGGCGTGCTTGGAAATGAGACACAATAATTCTACTTCCCTGGCTTTGATTGACTTCGTCAAGCGGGAATATATCGATCAGATTCGGGCAGTTTGATAGTACGTCATCCAACGGACCGTCGCATAGCAGGAAATGTATCAGATTGACTGTCCAGTGTGTACCTAAAACAACTCCATTCATAGCAACATTACAGGGGTCGGTTGTAACGGTGTTTTGCTGTTGATTTGCTATTATATTTATACAGTCATGTCATCGAGAGGCTCTCCAGCTATTGTTGGTGCATACATATCCGGTTGTCCCTCCAAGCGGTATTCCAGCCCATGTAGAACCCCCGACTAGCCACACGCCAACTGTAGTGTATACACATTTATGTTAGTTCGATTGCGAAACAAGTTCTTACAACTTATATTAATCACTCCCGAGACCTCAGTTATTCCTGATGGAATCCATCGCCGCGAGGGAGAGGGAAGAGGCAACATGGAATTCAAGTGCCTTGCCTAAGGGCACAATCGTAACGGCTCCAGCGGGGCTCTAACTCCGGTCATTTCGCAACTCAAGCGAACGCTCTACCACTGCGCTATCACAACTTCAACTATACAACTGTTTATCTTCCTCTAATTCGACACCCACAGTGTGATTCGAACCTACATCTATGTCGTGGACAAGTGATTTGAAAACAAGAACATTAGCCACTCCGCCATGGAGGCATGTGTGCCTACCGTCTGTTCTGATTACGAAATATCGGAGAGATGACTGTTACGTATGTGGAACCGGCTTTGTAGCTGCTCATATTAAACCATGAAAGAGCTTCAACGCAAGTTGGGGGGTAGCGGCAGTATCACTACTGGTAAGAGTGGAAATGGGCGGTATCAATTAAGACAGACAGACAGACAGACAGACAGACAGACAGACAGACAGACAGACAGACAGACAGACAGACAGACAGACAGACAGACAGACAGACAGACAGACAGACAGACAGACAGACAGACTGATTTATTTAAGTCTCACCATTATACAGTAAATGATACAACATAAATATTATACACAGAATGCATGATATTATACATGTATTATCAAATAAAATACAAAGCCACTCAATAATGAGTTATGAGAGACTATGGGTAAATAAAATTGACACTTTGTAAAACATAAGACAACATCTTGAGCAATACTTTAAATACCTAAACGTAATTAATGATACAAATTAATGAATATTTAAATTAGAAATTGAATATTAGTTATGTATGCAGGTCTTCTTTTAAACGGTAAATTGCGTACACAATCCTAACATCCTAACACAACCCCTAATCCTACCTCCAATATCCCCAAATAAACTCCTATGTCAGTGCAGGGTGTTATTTAGACTGTTGGGACAAATGCAAATGCGATAACAAAAATAGTGATATTGATTCGGATTGTTACCTGTTTTCGGATAACTGCATACCAGTATGTCTCCAGCTTTATATGGGACATTTCTGACGTACGTAAATCTCGTTTGGGTATCCATTTCCATTCCTGCCCTGAAAACAACTTCCTCAGTCTGCACCACGTAGTATTGCTCACCAGCCTCATCTTCAAGTACATATTTGGTTACGGTTGTCTCACTGGATGGAGTCTGGAAACAGAACACCGTCACTTAGGGAGTAAGCAAATGTGGTCCTTGTTTCTCCGGTGTATCAATCGTCTGTACTGATGTTGCAAAATAGCACTAAGACCAAGCAAAAAAGTACGTGTACTTGTGTTTGGGTTTTTCCTACCGAAACAAATTAAGGTATGTAACTCGGATATACCCCACGTACTCCAGGGATCGCAGGTTCGATCCCCCGTCTGACCCTAATAAAATTAACAGTCTTTCAGATGGGACGTTAAACCTAGGTCTCGTGTCGGTGCTTTACACCGTGCACGTAAAAGAACCAGAGGAGATTCTGGAATGGGTCTCTGTCTGTATCATTGCATTATCCTCCAAAAATCTAAACTGACTACTCTCTTCAGGAGGCGTCGCTCATATGGGTAACCGTTAGCGACGATAAATAAACGTAAAACAAACAAAATACCCCTGTTTTTTCTTTTATTATATTATCACCGGCATTGTTTGTGTGTTTTACGTTTATTTATCGTCGCTACTGGTTGGATCAAACATGCGATCCCTGGATTATCAGTCCAACGTGTTAACCACTGGACTACAGATCCGTCTGTCGGCATTGTTGTGTGGCCTATGGTCTTTTTGTAGTAATATTGAATTAAGGTTAACAGCGGAAATAAAACACAAACGACCAGATCAATGACGTCATTGCCTGAAAGAGCTGCATTGCCATGGTTACCGGCGCAAATAAGAATACAATACTAAATACTGACACACACGTTTAAAGCTATACATGGAAAATCATCACCAGTGTACATCAGGAACTTGTTACAAGTATACGAACCGAGGAGGGATTTAAGATCGAAGCATGAAGCACCTACGTTAGTGGTACCGAGGAGTCGAACTGTTGTGTATGGTGATCGAAGTTTTATGACTGCTGCCCCTAAGTTATGGAATGCTATTCCGTCTACGATTCGGGGATTGCCAACATTGTGTTCATTTAAGAAAGGACTGAAACACATTTTTTCATTCAATTTTATGGAACATAAAGTGTGACATTGCAATATTTCGTTTATCACTTTTAGTACTATCCATTTATTATGTTTTCTCTAAAACATTTTACTTTAACTTTATATTATATTGTTTGTACTTTATTCATGATAGTATTGTAAACGATTTTATTATGCCCTATTGTGATAGGTTGTTCTAACGTGATGTAAGCGGTAATGGTCGCTTTTTTGAGCTGGTGAACATCATCAATGTGAAAAATGGAAATAGTGAGCGTATAATAATACAAATATTTATTAAATTGGATATATTATTTAGTAAAACATGTTCTACATTGACTGGTGGAAATATAAAACGTAAATTGTGATAGGTTGTTCTAACGTGATGTAAGCGGTAATGGTCGCTTTTTTGAGCTGGTGAACATCATCAATGTGAAAAATGGAAATAGTGAGCGTATAATAATACAAATATTTATTAAATTGGATATATTATTTAGTAAAACATGTTCTACAATGACTGGTGGAAATAAAAAACGTAAAGATCGGTGGTAATGAAAGTGATAAACATAACAGCACCAAACTTTTCAAACAAAGAGGCGCGTCGGAGGAGAAAGAGCAACAAGTTGTAGTAAGTGAAATACTGAGCCAAACTAACTCCATTTTGTATGATAATGATAAAGCAGACAGTGATTGTGTATTTAAACTAAATGATATAGTGATTATACCACCAAAATCAAAACCAGACACTATGGCAGAGGGTAGTACCAGTATGCAGGAGACAACGAACGCTGATTTATTGGTTTATTTAAAGAGAATAGAGGGGAGACTAGGGAATGTAGAGAAAAGGCTAGATACATTAGATCTTCTGGAGCAGAAAGTGGAGTCATTCGACCATGAATTAAAAAAGTTATGGATGTCCATGGAAAACAGGTCTAAAAGGGTCGAAGAGAGAGTTACTACGGTGGAAGAGAAGGCGGAGAGCATTGACTTTGAAGTGAGTACGAATTCCAGCAAAATTATTTCACTACAGAAAGAAAATGTTGAGTTAAAAGATAACGTTGTGTATTTGCAATCGCAATCAATGAGAAATAATTTGATATTCACAAACATACAGGAGGCCAAGGCTGGGGTAACGGAGGACATTGAGGCCAAACTGAGGACACATATGATTGATAATATGAACATTGCAACGGATTTAGCGGACAGCATTGGATTAGAACGTGTTCATAGGATGGGGCAGGTTTATAGAGACAAGAACAGAAATGTAGTGGCAAAATTTACACTATTTAAAGATAGAGAAATGGGTCGCAGAAAGTGGAAAGAACTGCACTATTTGCAGTGTTTGAACAATTCCCAAGGGAGATAATCGAGAAGCGTAGGAAGTTACAACCGAAGGTAAAAAGCCACAGAGAGAAAGGGGACAGGGCGTGGATCGCGTACGATACGCTGTACGTGAACGATAAACCGGTTCGAGACTAGGAGCACGCAGGGGGTGAACTTCACATCCTATCCTGGAACATTAATGGATTTACCCGTAGTAATAGAGACAGTGATGATCTTTTTAAATTTACTATGTAACAATGATATATGCTTCCTTTATGAATCATGGACAAATTCTTGTAGCGATATTTCCTTAAGCGGGTATGTTTCTCATAATTGTTATAGGAAATTCCAGCATCGTAATGCTCGACGTTATAGCGGTGGGGTTATTTTATATTATAAGGACACACTGAAAGATGGTATTGAAATTGTTAAAAATTATTCTGATACTATTATCTGGATAAAACTTGATCGAAACTTTTTCCATTTAAATGACGATGTATATATATGTGGTACTTATATCTGGTGTGAAGATTCCCCTGCCTATAATACTGTTAATGTCGATCTATTCGAGATTTTAGAAGAAGATACTATATCATTTAGTAACTTGGGATCTGTATATGTCACAGGCGATTGTAATAGTAGAATAGGAAATAAGTGTGATTATATTACACATGACCGAACCAACAGTTATACGGACGATACAGATTATATCCCCGATGTACCCTTGCACCGGGCCTCCGTTGACAATGTTAGTAATAGTCACGGTATTAAATTGCTTGATCTTTGTAAATCTTCTACACTGAGAATTGTTAACGGTCGGATTGGAAACACTGGTTGTCATACATGTGTGTCAAAAAACGGAACATCTGTCATTGATTATTTACTCACTAAAGAATGTATTTTTCACAGATCAGTAATTTTACAATAGATTCTGTCAATGAGTGGAGTGACCATACACCGTTACGATTTGCACTATTTTGTAATAATATTTCACCTGCGTGTGAAAATGTAAGTGCCGTTATATTTAAGTGGAACCCTATACATAAAGACCTGTTCCGTGCACGATTAATCACGAAATTGCCCGATTTAAATAATTTAGTTGAAAATATTAATATATCTGATAGATCATGTATTAATAATGTTATAAATGATTTTACCGATATTATAAGAAATGTTGCTGACCCTCTGTTTAAAAAAACATGTAATAGCAGTTATAGACCAAGCTTTACAGATAAATCTGTTGTTAAGGATGCCGAGTGGTTTGACAGAGAGTGTGTTGATGCAAAGAAGTTATATTTAGACGCATTAAGATTATATAACATTTGTAAAACAGATACAAGTAGGATACACTTTTGCAAATGTAAGCACGACTACAAAACCATTGTACGTAAGAAAAAGAAATTGAGTGAAATTAAGAAGTTAGCTGATATTGAAAGGCTAAAATCTTCAAAACCGAAAGAATTTTGGAAATATTTTAAGAAAAACAAACGAAAAACTAGTTCCAACATATCTGTAGATGATTTTAAAAAATATTTTGCAAATCTGAGCAACGATATAGGCAATTGTTTTAATGTAGATGCTGAGGAGTTTTGTACCGAAAACAATTTTAATGACAATAATTGTTCATTCGAGGAATTAGACCAGCCGATCATCGTTGGGGAAGTTTTGTCTGCTGATAAATTATTAAAGGCTGGTAAAACTCTAGGTACTGACTGTTTAATGAATGAATATTTTATTGAATGTATCGATATTATATCTGCCCATGTATGCGACATTTTTAATTCTATATTAAATTCGGGTTATTTTCCGGATAAGTGGACAGAGGGTGTTATTATACCTGTACACAAAAAAAGTGAAATTAGTGACGTAAATAATTATCGTGGAATTACTCTCGTTAGCTGCTTATCTAAATTGTTTACTACCATACTTAATAAGCGGATAGAATCATTTTGTGAACAAAACGATATTATTTCGGACGCACAGTTCGGCTTTCGTAAAGTACGTTCTACTGTTGATGCTGTATTTGTTTTAATGTCATTAATACAAAAATATCTTAATGAAAACAAAAGGCTGTACGTTGTGTTTGTTGATATGATGAAATGTTTTGACAGCATATATAGAAATGCCTTATGGCTTAAGCTATATAAAATTGGTATACAAGGTAAATTACTTCGTATTATTAGAGATATGTACCAAAAGGTGAAATCATGTGTCAAAGCATGTAGTACGTATTCTGATTATTTCCAATATGCTATAGGATTAAGACAAGGGGAGGTAATTTCTCCTGTGCTATTTTCTCTCTTTGTTGAAGATTTGGAACTTTATTTACAAAATGATGTCACGTCAGGAATACATATTGATGATATAGTCCTAATATTACTATTATTTGCTGATGATATGGCCATATTAGCTAAAACACCTGAGGAATTGCAACATCAATTAAATCTCCTGAAAACTTATTGTGATACATGGGGGCTAAAGGTTAACAACTCCAAAACTAAAAGTGTCTTTTGTCGCAAAAGAGGCGGCTTGTTGCCAAATGAAGTTTGGAGCTACAATGGCCATAACATCGAAGTTGTCAATGACTTTAATTATTTGGGAACTGTATTCAATTATACTGGCAATTTTGCTTTGAATCAAGAACATTTGCATGGTAAAGCTTTAAAAGCTCTTAACACACTATTATTTAATTGCAAAAAGTTTGATTTAAAACCGAAAATATTATGCCAGTTATTTGATGCATTTGTTGGATCTATACTGAATTACGCAGCAGAGATATGGGGCTATACCAAATCCAAGGAACTCGAAAGAATTCATTTGAAGTTCTGTAAACGTATATTGAATTTTAGATTAAATACATGTACAGCCGGACGAACTGTATGGCGAACTCAGTCGTTATCCTTTGTATATTTCGCGCTATGTTAAAATAATAAAATATTGGTGTAAAATTAAAGATTCGAACAATATTTTAATCAGAATATTGTACCAACAAGGATTATATGACTGTAATAGAGGTTGTAAAAACTGGGTGTATAATGTATAGTCTCTGCTGAACAACTATGGATTTCCCAATGTGTTTTGTAATAATAGTGATATTGATATGAAGGCATTTTGTTATATATTCAAACATCGAGTCATTGATGCGTTCACCCAGGAATGGTTTGGGACTTTAGATAGAAGTTCAGTCCTTGATAATTATAGATTGTTTAAAAATACTCTCTGTTATGAGAGATACCTCGACGTTGTGCCACGAAACCTTAGGTTGTTTATTAGTAGGTTGAGAGTATCTGTTCATCCTTTAAGAATCCAAACTGGCCGATACGCAATAAATAGAATACCGAGAGATCAAAGACACTGTAACTGCTGTAATACATTAGACATAGAAGACGAATATCATTTTATATGTATATGTTCATGCTTTAGCAATATACGTAAAAAGTACTTACATAAATATTACCATTCTAAACCATCGATGTATAAGTATTTAGAATTGATAAAGTCAACTGATAAAAAATGTATATGTAACTTGTCCAAATATGTTAAAGAAGCAATATCCATAAGAAACACGTTGTTGAATAACCAAGCTCGTATTTAGTATACTATATGTTCACCCTCTTTACCGTAAATTGTAATCAGTAATATACTGATTAACTTTCTTATTAGAATGATAGAAATTATATTAATATTATTGTACTATTAACTATTGTTATACACCATCCTTACATCACATGACAATAACTATGCATACTATAGTGCATACTTTTCGACGATGTACTATGTACAAGTCTTGAAAATAAAATTCTGTTCTGTTCTGTGATGTCTTTAATTTCATTTATCCTTCCATTTCTTAAAGTTGGTATCATATGGTTTATATGTTGTAGTTTTAATCTATAAGTTCTTATTTTGTGTATCTAATGTACAATCCACTTTTTATATGATAAGGGCGCTCGATAAGAATCACAATCCTCAAGCCTCACAATCCTCACTCCTCATAATCCTCACTCCTCATAATCCTCATAATCCTCACAATCCTCAAAGTCCTCACTCCTCAAGATCCTCACAATCCTCAATCCTCACAATCCTCACTCCTCAAAATCCTCACTCCTCATAATCCTCACTCCGCATAATCCTCGCAAGCCTCTTGGTCGACTTGCTATAAGATCAAGGAAGCCAACATTATAATGGGAGCTAAAACGGGGAGATCATCGTCAGGATTGGACTGTTGTATCAAGACACAATTTAGTTACGTGCACCTTATTGTCTCGTAGCTTATCGGCATGCAGTTTATTGAGATTAGTTGTTCACAATGTTGTAATTTAGTCATCCGTCATGTATAATAAAACAACATATTGGGAATCTGGAAACTGGCTGCTTAATACATGTTGGTTGCTTAATAGAGGTGACCGCTAACACAGGTTTGACTGTATATATAAAAACAGGAAGATTTGTGTGTATTAGTATAAGATAGAATTTTATCCACGAGTGGAAATAGATATCCCGGTGATGACGAGATGAAATATAATCCTATATTACACTACTAAGCAAAATGTCCTCTATATCTCTCCACTCATGTATATACAGTCAAACCTGTCTTAAACAGCCAGACAAGGGAACCACAGAAAGTGGCTGCTTAGCACAGGTGGCTGCTTAATAGAGGTCAAATGTATAACAAATCAACAAATTGGGAATCTGGCAACTGGCTGCTTAATACAGGTTGGCTGCTTAATGGAGATGACCACTAACACAGGTTTGACTGTACAGTCAAACTTGCTCGAAACACCACTTCTATTAAGTTGCCACTTTTGTTAAGAGACCACATTTTAAGTTCCCGTTTGTGTTGTTAAGACGAACGAACGAACGAACATCTTTTATTCACATAAAACTATACAGTTCCTAGTTACTAAATATACATTTTACGACATAAACATATACTTATGGCAACACATGTAGGTTATAATCAGTGCAATACATATAGGGATGAACTATGATAGAAATTTACTTGATCGAAATCTTAAAATGTTACTGAATGTAATCGAAATGACACTGTCTAAGCGATACACTGTATTTCATTTCCTCGCCGATATCAGGAACACATTAGCCTGTATTAAGAGACCATTCCTGCTTAGAGGCCGCTTTTTGTCCGTCTCTGTGGTGGTCTCTTAATACAAGTTTGACTGTAGTCATCTTTTCATTGTAATTAAAACGTTTGATCTGAATGTTGACTACGTCGGGTTGGTTATTGTGGCCTAGCTTCGTCTGCCAATATCCTGTTACACTATGTGTTATGTAACTATGTGATATGTAACTACGTGATATGTAACTACGTGATATGTAACTACGTGCACATGAATTATCCGGAGGGTGGTATGATAGTTAATAATCCCGTCAAACAAGCATTTGTATAATTTAATATTACTTAATATTTTAATTACCCACCCGACATACATTCAAATCTCACAAAAAGCAGGTAATGTCACACCTCATATACTGCTACTTCTTTGTATCACAGGGATTCGGTACGTTTGGGGGTACTAATATACTAGTACCCCCAAACGTGCCGAATCCCTGTGCTTTGTATTGGTTTAACCTTAATGTTGACGGACAATGAAATGCTTTGATGTTCTCACTTTTCATGTGCTTTACGTTTATTTATCGTCGCTACCGGTTGCCCATATGAGCGACGCCTCCTGAAGAGATTAGTCACTTTAGATTTTGGAGGATAGTGCAAAGATACAGACCCCAGTATAGAATCTCCTGTGGTTCGTTTACGTGCACGGTGGATAGCATCGACACGAGACCTCGGTTTAACGTCCCATCTGAAATACTTAATTTTATTAGGGTCAGACGGGGGGATCGAACCTGCGATCCCTGGATTACCAGTACAGCGTGTTACCACTGTACTACAGATCCGTCTGTACGCGACAAGAAGACCTCGAGCTAGTACTTATATAGGAGGGACTACCATCAGAATATATATAAATAACATAAGAAATCGCTGAAATTATTGTATATTTGTTGTCAAATAAATAGCCTATATCCTATTTGTTTTTATCTGATACTTGAGTTTAGCAAATAATTAATTTGCTTATACATCTTTAGTGTGAGTAACATAGAACTCTTTTATCTCGTTGAGTGTGACAGTGGATATTGTCAACCCGAGGAAAATAATGTCGACCGAGGCAGGCAGACAGTGGATATTGTCAACCCGAAGAAAATAATGTCGACCTAGGCAGACAGTGGATATTGTCAATCCGAAGAAAATAATGTCGACCGAGGCGGACAGTGGATATTGTCAACACAAAGAAAATAAGGTCGACCTAGGCAGACAGTGGATATTGTCAACACAAAGAAAATAAGGTCGACCTAGGCAGACAGTGGATATTGTCAATCCGAAGAAAATAATGTCGACCTAGGCAGACAGTGGATATTGTCAATCCGAAGAAAATAAGGTCGACCTAGGCAGACAGTGGATATTGTCAACCCGAAGAAAATAAGGTCGACCTAGGCAGACAGTGGATATTGTCTACCCGAAGAAAATAATGTGGACCGAGGCGGACAGTGGATATTGTCAACTCAAAGAAAATAATGTCGACCAAGGCAGACAGTGGATATTGTCAACCCAAAGAAAATAATGTCGACCTAGGCAGACAGTGGATATTGTCAACCAAAAGAAAATAATGTCGACCGAGGCGGACAGTGGATATTGTCAACACTCGGAGCCGACGTCGACATTATTTGTCCTCGGGTTGACAATATCCACTGTCACACTCATCGAGATGAAATATTTATTTTGCTATATAACGAGCAATCGACTGACATTTTCTCGTGACAAAGTTACAGTTTATATCACAAATACATGCTGTACCCTACATTACATACAGAACGATACAGCTAAATGCTGTACGAACTATGGTGACCCATACAATAATTATCGATAGTCTATTTACATGTTTCTGTTTTACCGGTCAATATTTCAACAAAACATTCTTCGAGACTACATGAAAACAAGATGGCGGCATAACAAATAAAATCACATTGAAATTAAACGGTAATGTCCGAGTAGAGTGATTTTGTTACGAATGAGGCTATTCAGAGGTGAGACATTGCCATGAGAGGCAGAATATCTCATTTCTTCGATCGCCAGTCTGATCCTAATAACGGTCTTTCAGATGGGACTTTAAACCGAGGTCTCGTGTCGATGCTTTACACCGTGCACGTAAGCGAACCAGAGGAGACTCTGAAATTGGGGTCTGTGTCATTGCACTATCCTCCAAAATCTAAAATGACTAGGAGGCGTCGCTCATATGGGCAACCGGTAGCGATGATAAATAAACGTAAAACACACACACATAATATCACAGTTAATCAGACATGATCACATTGATGTTATTACATTAAGACATTTTTAGTGTGAACAATATTGTGTAACACCCCCCTCCCACTCCCCATCTCCCCCTCCCCATCTCCCTCCCACTCCCCATCTCCCTCTACTACCCCTCCCACTCTCCATCTCCCTCCCACTCCCCATCTCCCTCCCCATCTCCCTCCCCCTACCCATATCCCACTCCCCATCTCCCTCCCCCTCCCCCTACCCATCTCCCCCCTCCCCTTACCCACCTCCCTCCCCCTACCCATCGCTTTAGTACTAATGATATGTCTTTTATGATCTTATCTTTAAATGTCTTATCTTTAATGTCTTATCTTTAAATGTCTTTAAAAATCTCACCTTTTCGTTATTTTCCATCTCGTTAACTATTGATACACTGGAAAGAACGTAGGTTAGAAAGTGAACTGATAAAACAAAAAAGCGCATTGCAAGTGGGACACTGAAATTGAAAACTTTTAATCTAAACTTGGATGACATTTGTATATACAAGTTATTCAAAGTGTGCACATGACACAACACTACGTGTCTTTCAATACAAATATGTGGAATAATGTGGAAGTCATGATAGCGCAGTGTATGCGCGTTCGCTTCATGTGCGAAAGGTCTGGAGTTCGAGCCCCGCTGGAGCCGTTACGATTGTGTCTTCAGACAAGGCATTTAAATTCCACGTTGCCTCTTCTCTCTCCCTCGTGGCGATGGATTCCACCAGGAATGAGGTCTCGAGAGTGATTAATATAAGTTGTAAGAACTTGTTTCGCAATCGAGCTCAAATAAATGTGTATAAACTAATACAAATATGTGAGAATTAGATTTAACAAATCGTTTCTGTGTAACCTAATCTTTGATTTGATAATATTGCAGGCCCGTAGCCGTACTGAGGTAAGTGAGGCCTCGGAAATGTGACACACAACGACAGGTATACATCACAGGGATTCGGCACGTTTGGGGGTACTAGTATATATATTTAAGTACAGGGATTCTACTCTGTGGGATGTCAGATTTCGCATCGATCAGTAAAATGGCCCTATCTGAAACAATTTTGTACAAATCTGTCCAAATATAACGCCTATCCCGAGTCTTTATATTGTTCTTCAAATATAACACAACTTTAAGCTGCATGCATGTATACTTTGCAAACAATTGCCACAGACATTGGCCATAGCAGGTCACACTTCCATACTAGGACACGGGTTCTGTCAGCAACAACAAAAAATCTTCGACGGGAGAGTTTTAACTGTGAATAACATTATCAATAAAATGTGTTTCCACTAACGTGTAGGTTTATTCGGCAAGAATGTACGTCAAAAAGAAATTTCGTAGAATTTTCAATTTGTTTTGAAAATTTCTAAAGCGGCGCAATTCGCGTTGAAACGAGCGTTCAGATTGGATTATGATTATTCTTCATATAAAAAACATCTTGTTACATTCTAATAATCCAATCAGAACTTGTTGCTAAACACTTTCTGTCTGATGGTCATGCTGTGTGTTCTCGACATGTTGCTAAACACTTTCTGTCTGATGGTCATGCTGTGTGTTCTCGACATGTTGCTAAACACTTTCTGTCTGATGGTCATGTTGTGTGTTCGACATGTTGCTAAACACTTTCTGTCTGATGGTCATGCTGTGTTCGACATGTTGCTAAACCCGTTCTGTCTGATGGTCATGTTGTGTTCGACATGTTGCTAAACACTTTCTGTCTGATGGTCATGTTGTGTTCGACATGTTGCTAAACACTTTCTGTCTGATGGTCATGCTGTGTGTTCTCGACATGTTGCTAAACACTTTCTGTCTGATGGTCATGCTGTGTGTTCTCGACATGTTGCTAAACACTTTCTATATGATGGTCATGTTGTGTTCGACATGTTGCTAAACACTTTCTGTCTGATGGTCATGTTGTGTGTTATCGACATGTTGCTAAACACTTTCTGTCTGATGTTCATGCTGTGTGTTCTAGACATGTTACTAAACACTTTCTGTCCTGTCTGATGGTCATGTTGGGTTCGACATGTTGCTAAACACGTTCTGTCTGATGGTCATGTTGTATGTTCTCGACATGTTGCTAAACACGTTCTGTCCTGTCTGATGGTCATGTTGGGTTCGACATGGTGCTAAACACTTTCTGTCTGATGGTCATGTTGTGTTCGACATGTTGTTAAACACATTCTGTCTGATGGTCATGTTGTTTTCGACATGTTGCTAAACACTTTCTGTCTGATGTTCATGCTGTGTGTTCTAGACATGTTACTAAACACTTTCTGTCCTGTCTGATGGTCATGTTGGGTTCGACATGGTGCTAAACACTTTCTGTCTGATGGTCATGTTGTTTTCGACATGTTGCTAAACACGTTCTGTCTGATGGTCATGTTGTGTGTTCTCGACATGTTGCTAAGCACTTTCTGTCTGATGGTCATGTTGTTTTCGACATGTTGCTAAACACTTTCTGTATGATGGTCATGTTGTGTGTTCTCGACATGTTGCTAAACACTTTCTATATGATGGTTATGTTGTATGGTCTCGACATGTTGCTAAACACTTTCTGTATGATGGTCATGCTGTGTGTTCTCGACATGTTGCTAAACACTTTCTATATGATGGTCATGTTGTATGTTCTCGACATGTTGCTAAACACTTTCTGTCTGATGGTCATGTTGTGTTCGACAGGTTGCTAAACCCGTTCTGTCTGATGGTCATGTTGGGTTCGACATGTTGCTAAACACGTTCTGTCTGATGGTCATGTTGTGTTCGACATGTTGCTAAACACGTTCTGTCTGGTGGTCATGTTGTGTTCGACATGTTGCTAAACACGTTTTGTCTGATTGTCATGTTGTGTTCGACGTGTTGCTAAACACGTTCTGTCTGATGGTCATGTTGTGGTCGAAATGTTCTAAGCACGTTTTGTCTGATTGTCATGTTGTGTTCGACATGTTGCTAAACACGTTCTAACTGAAGGTCATGTTGGGTTTTGACATGTTGCTAAACACGTTCTGTCTGATGGCATGCTGTGTGTTCGACATGTTGCTAATCACGTTCTGTCTGATGGTCATGTGATGCGTTCTGGAAATATAGTAACTCTCCCGTCTCTTTTAGACGTACATGTGTATGCTGTCCGATTAGTGCAGTGGTTAGCGCGCTCGCTTCTCTCCAATGCAACCCGGGTTCGATCCTCGGACCGGGAAGTATGTGAGATGGTACGGTGGTCGCCAGATCGGACAGGTGGTTTTTCTCCGGATACTCCGGTTTCCTCCCACACGAATGACCACATATACGCTTTCATCCGCGCCAACGAGAGTGATTAATATAAGTTGTTAAAACTTGCTTCGCAATCGTTGTAAAATAAATAAAGTTTAAGAAATTGATGAGATGAACTGCAACAGCGTTCAATGAAGTAGTATGTAGTTGAACTGTAAATATTTACTGTTGAGATTTCAAACGTCTGTGTGTAGCCACTAGACTTTAATCCAAGGAGAGGAGACGGTCTTGTCACACGGCAGCTTGTACTGCTCACAAGTATAAGTTTCCATATTTAATTTCGGATCAGAACTACCTTAGCTATAGGCTATGAATTGATTTAGCTACTTGTCAAATTAATCTCCCACACACAGCTATACGTGAGGACCATGCAGTGGATGCTTAATTTGAAACAAGTTTGTCTAGACAGATGAAAGGTGACCCACAAACATATCAACATGAGAAGCATGTAGTGGATGCTTAATTTGAAACAAGTTTGTCTAGACAGATGAAAGGTGACCCACAAACATATCAACATGAGAAGCATGCAGTGGATGCTTAATTTGAAACAAGTTTGTCTAGACAGATGAAAGGTGACCCACAAACATATCAACATGAGAAGCATGCAGTGGATGCTTAATTTGAAACAAGTTTGTCTAGACAGATGAAAGGTGACCCACAAACATATCAACATGAGAAGCATGCAGTGGATGCTTAATTTGAAACAAGTTTGTCTAGACAGATGAAAGGTGACCCACAAACATATCAACATGAGAAGCATGCAGTGGATGCTTAATTTGAAACAAGTTTGTCTAGACAGATGAAAGGTGACCCACAAACATATCAACATGAGAAGCATGCAGTGGATGCTTAATTTGAAACAAGTTTGTCTAGACAGATGAAAGGTGACCCACAAACATATCAACATGAGAAGCATGCAGTGGATGCTTAATTTGAAACAAGTTTGTCTAGACAGATGAAAGATGACCCACAAACATATCGACATGAGAAGCATGCAGTGGATGCTTAATTTGAAACAAGTTTTGTCTAGACAGATCAAAGATGACCCACAAACATATCGGCATGAGAAGCATGCAGTGGATGCTTAATTTGAAACAAGTTTATTCGGACAGACACAGAATGGTCCACCAATACCAACAGCTCGACGTGAGAACCGTGGAGTTAATATTTCATTTTAATTGTGGTCAGACAGACGCACAATGACATACCAATACTAACAGCTCGACGTGAGAAACGTGCAGTACATCTTTAATGTGAAACAAGTGTGGCCAGACAGGATGACCGACCAAGACCAACAGCTCGACGTGAGAATATCTTCGTTGATCTATCAAATATTACAAACAAACAAACAAACCAACACACGCACGCACGCACGCACGCACGCACGCACGCACGCAAACAAACACGCGAACAGCATATGTACACAATAACATTGTTTAGTAATCGAAGCTCAAACTATCTCATTCAGCGTGTGTGACATCCCTTTACTATTATATAGGTAGTCTCAAGTGTGATCTGTCATCAAATACTAATACAATGCAATTGCATTGACACCAAAACTCCGAAATGTGTGTTCTGGATTTATAATCGCATTAACACCTTATGTCATTTGGCGACTCTCCGACCAGAATTTCGGGCACGATCGGGCACCAATGTAGGTAGAGTCACCGACTAATGCAAGCCACCTGGATAGCTTCCACGCAAGAAACAATTTAATATCCTCAGTGGGATTCGAACCTATAGCGGTTAAGAACATGTGATTTAAAGTCGACGACCATAACCACTATATCCGGATGCCTGCCTCCACGACTAAGGGAATATATTTTAAAGACTTTGATAACGTTTAGTAGGAATTCACATTTATGTACATAGTAAAGGCACTGAAAACAAATTCGTGGTTAAAGAAACAGTTTATAGGGCATCGTTGCCATTGTTCGCTCATCTAAATGAACTGTAACTTTGATCTGGTTTAATAATTTTAGTTTTGTGTAGGCTAACTCTATACAGCCAAACCTGTCTTAAGCAGTGGAAGTCGTGATAGCGCAGTGGATGCAAGTTCGCTTCAGGTGCGAAAGGTCCGGAGTTCGAGCCCCGCTGGAGCCGTTACGATTGTGCCCTTAGGCAAGGCATTTAAATTCCACATTGCCTCTTCTCTCTCCCTCGTGGCGATGGATTCCATCAGGAATGAGTCTCGAGAGTGATTAATATAAGTTGAAATAACTTGTTTCGCAATCGAGCTAAAATAAATTTGTATAAACTTGTCTTAAGCAGCCAACCAAGGGAATCATTTAGGTGTTGTTTTAACTATACAGGCTCATTTGTGCTTAACAAACAATGTCTAGTTATCACGTTTAAAAATGTTTTACTCATAAATATTAATAAATGTGACAGTACATCATTTCATTTATTTGATTCATTTGTAGGTTCTAGTTTAAACTATGCATCTCCAATGGGAAGCTTAATGAGTGGACGTAAAGAAAACGCACACATTCTAGTAACATAGCTTAGTTCACTGGCACAAGACACACATTGTTTTGCCCTGTGACCATATATATAATTATACATAACTTACTATATGACCTGAGGGCAAACAAAATTGTGTCTTGTGCCTGTGGTTTAGTTCAGTGTTTACGAAGCGAAGAAATCATAATACATATAGCATACCTAAACTCTCGAAATAAAACAAATATAAAATGCCTGAACTTGAAATAACCACTACAGGAATTGAAAAGTTACTCAAAAATATAAACACATCAAAATCAGTAGCGCCGGACAATATTTCCAATGTCAGTTGAAAAAGGTGTGCACAACAACTTGCACCTGGAATTACTGCTATCTTCCAGACCTCAATTGACGCTAGTACGTTACAAGACAACTGGGTACATATGAAAGTGTCCCCTATAAATAAAAAAGAGACGTGCATCTAGCCGAAATATAACAGGCCTATGTCTCTTACATCTGTGTTGTGCAAAATCTTAGAATACGTTATATGCAAACATTTATTAAATCATTTTGAGAAAAATAACATTCTCAAAAATTATACAATGGATTTACTTCTGATTTCTCATGTGAAACCCAGCTTCTAGTAACTTTGGAAGACATACTGAAAAATAAGAAGGCTATCAGACCGACAGTGCTATACTCAATTTCTCAAAAGCGTTCAATACAATTAAACAGCTTGAAATAAACAATAACCTAGAAAAAGACCATGTTAATATTCTAAATCATGTGAAACAATATTATGAAGGCATTTACAGTGAAGATTCTAATATAGATTCTCATGATAACAGTTTCTTTAATTCAACCGAAACAAAATTTAATTTAAATGAAAAACAGTCATGTGAAGGAATTATAGAAAACTATGAATGTGAAATACAAGAAATGAAAAATATGAAAAGCCCGGGTTCAGATGGTCTTACAGCAGAATTTTACAAACTTTATTGGAATGAGATAAAACAATATTACATAGATTCAATCATTCGAGCATGGAGCATTAACTGAATTACAAAAGCAAGGGGTAATTACTCTATTACCGAAAAAAGACAAAAACACACTATTTATTGAAAATTGGAGGCCAATTTCACTTTTAAATGTAGACTATAAAATTGCAACAAAAATTATAGCTAATAGAATAAAAAAGGTTTTAAATACACTAATTAATGTTGATCAGACTGGATTTATAAAAGGGCGTTATATTGGAGAAAATGTAAGAACCCTTATGGAATTAATGGATGATGCGAATGAAGATAATAAATCCGGGTTAATATTTTTTGCTGACTTCCAAAAAGCGTGTGATAGTCTTAATCACAAATTTATAATTACATGTCTAAAGCACTTTAACTTTGGTAAATCCATTATACAATGGGTTTCCTTATTTAATAAAGATGCAAAAAGTTGTATCTCCAACAATGGTCATCTATCAGATTTTTTTTAAGTTAAAAAGGGCGTTCGACAAGGATGTCCTTTGTCCGCCTATATATTTATTTTATGTATACGTTTATTCATTTAGACGTATACATATAGTACATAGTCATAATTATATACATATTATACATACTATTTACACGTGATCAATGTCATACAAGCTAATTATACATGTATTGAGTAGAAATTTTAGAATAGATATATATTTGTTTTTAGAGAGGATAAACTTTAATATTACAAATTACTTATTTCGTATGTATGCACATATACATGTGCATGTCTACTTGTTTATTCTGGGAAACAAGGTAAGTATATTGAATGTTGCTTACCGCTTATTCTACGTACAACTATATACAACTTGATCAACAACAATATTATACTGTATTTAATAACCTATTATAGAGGTTAATGCACTATGATATTTAATATCGAAGTTCTTATAGCAACAGCTTGTTTGTAGTATAAAGCTAAGTTCAATAATATAGTTATATTGTTTGATTGTAACAATTCAATACACTTTGCCATATTTGGTCTTACAAAGTAGTATTTTTTAATAAATTTGATTCGCAAATGCATATAGCATTTACAAACAAGTAAGAAATGATATTCATCTTCCGTTCGGTTTGTGGTATTTTAGTTTGGCCATATCTACCTGTATGAATTCGTAATGAATGAGCTGAAATTCTTAACCTAGTTATTAAGTATCGTAAATTATATGGAATATTATCGAGATAGGTTTCGTATTCAAAACGCAATTTACAACTATTATACAATACAAGCACACCACTTGTGTCTTTACTACCAAACCACCCTTGTATAAAGCAATCAATAATCCGTTGCTTAAACAAACATATAAAAGTATTAACATTTACATAGTATGGATCTTCCCAAATATTTGCAAAGCCATAATTACATAGCATCTCTTTAAGTTGTGATACCCAGTTTTTAGCATCCTTATTCATATCACTTACAGATTGATTATATACTCTACTAAGGATGATATTATCTGTATTTAATAATTTGAACCAGTATTTAATAATGCGAATATAACGGGAAATATAAAGGGGATATCTACCTAGCTCCCCGTAAACTCCTGTAGAACATGAAGTGACCCTTACATTTAAAATACGTTTACAAAATTTCAATTGAATTCTTTCCAACTCTTTAGATTTGGTGAACCCCCAAATTTCAGATGAGTAATTCAAAATAGATTTATGTATAGAACTCTTATCAAGGAATATCGACAGAAATGTAGATATTAAAGGTTTAGTTCTTGGTAGTAAAGAGATCAAACAGACTTTATTTGCAGATGATGCAAGTTTTTCTTTAGATGGCTCAGAAAAATCATTTTCGGAACTTATTAAAACTTTGGAAAGGTTTGCCAAAAGTTCAGGTTTAAGGCTAAATAAAAGAAAATGCACTGTCTTGAAATTAGGAGCAACACGAAATAACCCAAGCACATGGTGTAACAATAACTTGTATACTTGGTCAAATGATCAAGCATCAACACTTGGAATAACATTTACGAATGATAAAACAAAACTACATCTATTGAATTTAATCCCAAAGATAAAATCATTCCAAAATTGTCTTAATAGTTGGAAAAGATGGAATTTAACACTTATTGGGAAAATAGCTGTATTAAAAACATTTGCATTCCCTAAACGTATATACCCACTTACTGTATTGGAAAATCCACCAGAGGAAATACTTACACAAATAAATAAGTTGATGTTTGAATTCCTCTGGGACGGGAAGCCCGATAAAATATCAAGAAAAGTAATTGTTCAAACATATGAAAACTATGGACTGAAAATGATTAACATTGAAGCCTTTTTAAACTCAATCAAAACATCGTGGATTAAGAGATTAAAAGGCGCACAAAGTCAGTGGAAAACTGCATATAATAATGAACTGGAGAAGTACGGTGCCGATTTAGTATTTAAAAGTAACTTTAATCAATGTGATGCAAAAACTATAATTAAAAAGTATAAGTTTTTAAGGGAAATTATCGTCTCATGGAGCAAAATTAATTTCAAACAAACACATGAATGCATTTCCAATGAAATACTATGGCACAACACAAATATCAAACAAAACAACAATACTATATATTACAAAGATTGGTACACAAAAGGCATATTATATGTCAGAAATATATACGATTACAGAATAAAAGACTTCTATAAATTTCACGAACTAAAAACATTATACAACTTAAATAATGGGGACTTTTTGAAATATTACACATTGATAGGTAACATTAAACATAAATGGAAAGAAATGCTTAAAACGGAACCTATAAACAACGACACACCATATTACCTAATATCAAAGGTTTTATCACACGAAAAACCAAATAAAATATTGTATAGCACACAAATAGAATCAATGAGATTGAATAGGTTTAAACACATAGACAAATGGGAAAACGAATTAAATACGCAAAACATAGAGTGGAACAATATATTTACATTGCCATACAAAACTACTATTAG
Organism: Archivesica marissinica; assembly: GCA_014843695.1. Classification (NCBI taxonomy): domain Eukaryota; kingdom Metazoa; phylum Mollusca; class Bivalvia; order Venerida; family Vesicomyidae; genus Archivesica; species Archivesica marissinica. Next base: position 52,597,311 of record CM026400.1, read on the forward strand.
CACAAAACTAAGAGCTTTCCAATACAAATACTTAATGAGAATTATTCCGATCAATTATTTTCTTTTTAAATGCAAATTAAAAACATCCAATCTATGCGAATTCTGTCATATGGCAGTAGACTCTAACAAACATTTGTTTTGGGAATGTACACTAATTCAACCGTTTTGGTGTGATGTAAATCAACTGCTAAAATCGAGGAGATTGGAATTCAATGAAAATCTCTCATACGAAAACATTTCTTTTTGTAATATTCAAGTCTTGTCTAAACAAAAATCTATTTTAATTAATTTTCTCATTCTTCTAGCAAAATATTTTATTTTCAAATGTAAATGTTCCTCGATCATCCCGACATTACACTCATTCAACATTGTATCTAACGCATACAATATATATTGAAGAAACAATTGCATTTATGAAAAATAAATTGCAACAGTTTCATTTGAAATGGAATGATTATTTAACTAACTAATGAGTTCATATTATGCAAATATGTATTCTTTCATTATTTTTCAATTATGTTATATTAATGAATTGGTTCGATCTATCATTCATTACCCATATATCATGTAATAGCTTCCCCTACCACCACCCACCCCCCTCCCATCCCCACTCCCATCCCAGACCAATAATATATTAATAAACATAATCCTATCCTCTCCTATGTAACGTTCCATGCAAGTTACATTTTATATTCTTTTGTCACATAGATACTATATTATATGGACCCGATTCTGGAGTTACCATCCCTACCGCATGGCTCTTTCTCGCCGATGTTAGTTTTTAAGGATATGCCAGGTTTTTGCGGATTCAGGCGGAGAATTGAATTCTGCACGAGCTCCAAAAAAATGGTATTTCTTCGAAGACGTCTTTGCACAGCATACTGTGATTGAATAATTTCGTTGGAAGGAATGTCGGCGGGGGAGCAGCGGTGCGAGGGGGTATGGATGCCGGATCGGGGCTCGTATTATATATTAAATCGTCGCCATTGCATTTCATTGTAAATACTCTGTAACTCCGTAAACGATTATAGAACATTATGTTAGGTAAAATCATGTTACATATATAAAATGTATTCTATACTGTATGTGTGTAAAGGAGAGAGAAAACCAAAATAATAAAAAAAAATTTAAAAAGCGTTCGATAGGTAGTACCGCTGTCACCCATGCACATTTTTGTATCGAAATTAAACCGTTTTGGTGTTGACAGTCCAATACATGTATGGCTACGAAACTTTCTAACTAAGAGATGCATGCGTGTAGTAGTCGACGGTGAGGCAAATGGCACAGTGGACCCAGGAGTATCACAGGGTAACGTACTCAGGCCATTATTAGTTGTGTGCCATATTAATTAATGATTCAACGCTATATGTTTTGTCACGGGTGTGTTATTTCGCCGACGATTGACTTTGTATAGGAAACTATGTTCTCAAGAAGAACATCTTGTCCTCCATAACAATTTATTTGAATTTGAAAAATGGACAGAAAAATGGTGATGAAATTCAGCGCAAAAAAGTGTTGCATTCTTAGTGCGAACAACAAATCAATTCACGTTTATACACTGTGTAATCACATTTTGAAACAGGTTGAAGAAAACCCGAAACTTGAAGTGATCGCCGCATAGTGTCCGTGGTCCAGTGGTAGAGCGTCGGATTTGGAATCGAACGGTCCCGGGTTCGATACTCGGTCAGGCCACGTATGTAGTGTCATTGAGCAAGGCACCTCACACACATTGCTTAGTACTGGTTAATCGCTTAGATCGGCTAAGCATGCCCAGGAAAACATGTCTAAGTCCCCGCGAGGGGTTTGACATTAAAGGAACATACATAGTATTAAAGGTGCACAAATGGCAAACTCCACTGTGTAATTTCTCCGGAGAACTGTACAAAAGACTACCGGAAAAAACATACATTTCGCTAGTTAGGTCTCTCATGCATTATGGTTATTTAATATAGGAGCCATATTAGCCTGGGAATTAGGCTTGATATATGTTGTTTGGTCAGTCATATAAATATATGTTAACACCGAGACCATTAATTGGGCCGTATTGAGTTTCTAACAATGCCAGAAGTAAATAATTGAACAATCGAAAGACTGGAACCCATAGAGCCATATCTACAACGCCAAGTTGTACTGATTACTATAAATCTAGAAGTGAAGGCTGAGTAACAAAAATGCTAGAAGACCAGGAACTACAGCCCCCCCCCCCCCCACCCCGGTGCCACATAGGCCTACTACATAACAGGCCCCTGCACCGCAGATAATGGGGTACAACATATTCAAATTAATAATAATGGACAAAATCGTACATTTACATACTAAACAAATGAAATCCGTTGTCCAAGTCATTAGTGTCGATCTGTTTCGTAGCGATATCGTCTGCAGACACGCATCTGCTATGCGCCACTTTACGCTCCTTTACGCCGATTTGCGCATGTTTGCGTGTTTAAGTGAGATCCCCAAAGTAAAGTGAAAGTAAAACATGAAGGAAAACTGAAATAATATTTTGAAGGTAAATGTGTCGACCTGTTACATGTCCATTGAATCAAACCGATGTTTGTCTGAACGAATGTCGCCTATCCCTTTCTAGTTCTGTCTATGTATCCGCAGTGTTTGTGGAGGGCGCATGTCATTTCGTACCCTGGCCGTTTCGTACCATGGACATTCTGTACCGTGTGTGTAATCCGTGGTCCAGCTGTAGAGCGCCGGATTTGGAATCGAATTGTTCCGGGTTAGATACTCGCTTGGGCTACATACATATGTAGTGTCATTGAGCAAGGCACCTCGCACACACTGCTTGGAACTGGTTATCAGAAGAACTAAACCTGCCCAGGAAAACAATTGTAACTTCTAACACTATTCTAAGGCCAGGCTGCAAGGTGTTTGATATAAATGGAACTTACATAGTGGCGTCCATGGTCCAGTGGTAGAGCGTCGGATTTGGAATCGAACAGTCCCGGGTTCGATACTCGGTCAGGCCACGTATGTAGTGTCAGTGAGCAAAGCACCTCACACACATTGCTTAGTACTGGTTAACCCAAGGGGTTTGACATTAATGGAACATACGTACATACATACATACCCAGTTTGAACGTTTCATACTTCTAAGTTAGAGATGTTTCCTGCCAAATTATCTGAGATGTTTCGTACCGAAATCTGAACCGTTTGTAACCTAGGATTAAGGGTTTTTCAACAGAAGTGGCGCAGACAAATATTCAGACAGAATGTCCCTGTTTAGGGACATTTAGTAACCAAGTCTCGGCAGAGTTCATCCTAGGTCAGAATTTTTGGGAGATGTGACCTTAAATGGCGTTATTTAATAAATTTCAACAAAATATGGTTAAAATGCACAGTATGACCATTAATTGAATAGGAGTGCTTTATAATGAGCCATTGTATGTTACTGGGCAAAATTTTGTATGAAAATTGTAAAAAAAAGTTCAGTGGTTAACACGTTGGACTGGTAATCCAGGGATCGCATGTTTGATCCCTCGTCTGACCCTAATAAAATTAACAGTCTTTCAGATGGGACTTTAATCCGAGGTCTAATGTCGGTGCTTTACACCGTGCACGTAAAAGAACAAGATGAGACTCTGGAATGGGTCTCTTGTCTGTATCATTGCACTATCCTCCAAAAGTCTAAAATGACTAATGTCTTCAAGAGGCATCGCTCATATGGGCAACCGGTAGCGACGATAAATAAGTGTAAAACACACAACTTAGCTATTCTGATGTTAACAAATCCATTCACAATTTCACAGTACGGAAGCCTGACAGAGACATACAAGAATGGATAGAATTGGAGACACGTGTATATATGTGGGTGACAGGGATGCAGCAGAGACGTTACACAGTTACAATGAAGCAGATATCACACATGTTCTTACTGTTGATAGCTGTCCTCTACCATGGATGAAGGTAGGTTCATGGATGCTTGCTCGATATCGTGGTTGGCTCTATGGTCGCTAATACTACCGTATTGGATGAAGGTAGGTTCATGGATGCTTGCTCGATATCGTGGTTGGCTCTATGGTCGCTAATACTACCGTATTGGATGAAGGTAGGTTCATGGATGCTTGCTCGATATCGTGGTTGGCTCTATGGTCGCTAATACTACCGTATTGGATGAAGGTAGGTTCATGGATGCTTGCTCGATATCGTGGTTGGCTCTATGGTCGCTAATACTACCGTATTGGATGAAGGTAGGTTCATGGATGCTTGTTCGATATCGTAGTTGGCTCTATGGATAGAGGTAGGTTCATGGATGCTTGCTCGATATCGTGGTTGCCTCTATGGTCGCTAATACTACCGTATTTGATGGAGGTAGGTTCATGGATGCTTGCTCGATATCATGGTTGGCTCTATGGTATGGTCGCTAATACTACCGTATTGGATGGAGGTAGGTTCATGGATGCTTGCTTGATTTTATTGCATTTAATTCATGATGATATTGTGGAAGTCTTAGCCCTTTGCATGCTAGCGGCAGATAAAATCACGTGTGCAAACAGCATAGAGCCAGATCAGCCACATTGTAACGCATCTGATCAGGCTCTATGTTGTTTGCTATTCAGCCACGTGTTTTAGCTCCACTATCCGAATAGCAAACAGCAAACAGCCTGATCAGATGGCACATTCTGTGCATGTTCTGTTCCGTCTGATCAGGCGCTATGTTGTTTGCTATTCAGCCAAGTGTTTTAGCTCCACTATCCGAATAGCAAACAGCATAGAGCCTGATCAGATGGCACATTCTGTGCATGTTCTGTGCCGTCTGATCAGGCGCTATGTTGTTTGCTATTCAGCCAAGTGTTTTAGCTCCACTATCCGAATAGCAAACAGCCTGATCAGATGGCACATTCTGTGCATGTTCTGTGCCGTCTGCTCTATGCTGTTTACAAACATGATTTTATCTGCCACTAGCGTGCAATGGGTTAATTAAGCACCATTACATGGCAGGAATCTGGCAGTTTCAAGTACCTATATCACCAATGCCTCGATATGGAAACAGAAGATCTGTTGACACATTTCCAAGAATTCATCCAGTTTATAGACGAGGCCAGTGGTACAAGCAATGGAAAAGTCCTCATTCACTGGTAAGTACGATGTACATGCACAGAGCCTCTGTGGATACGTGGTCTAATGTGCCATCACTGGAACTTACCTTTCACTGCTATCATCAGGGCTGCAGGTTAGATAGATTTCTTTATTTATAGAGGGTGACCTAATTAGTTCTGAACTAATCTTCCTTAGGGCCCTCTTAAATTTCTTAACACTATAGCATTAATGCACCTACACAATAATTATAACCAGTACACAGTTCCGCCATGTAATATATATGTATAATGTTGTACAATGTAACTTATAGCATATTGAATGACAATCATTATATATATAACTTTCTAGTGTCTGACTCCAATAAAATTAACAGTCTTTCAGAGGGGACTTTAAGCCGAGGTCTCGTGTCGGTGCTATACACCGTGCACATAAAAGAACCAGAGGAGACTCTGGGTCTCTGTCTGTATCATTGCACTACGCTCCAAAAATCTAAAATGACTAATCTCTTCAAGAGGCATCGCTCATATGGGCAACCGGTAGCGACGATAAATAAACGTAAAACACACACACGTTTAACTTGGACTCTTAGTACATACTGTGAGCTGTTTAATTCATAAATATATATTTGACATAATAAAATATATCACTGATTGTTCCCGTACTATTTTATTGTATATACACGTATACTGGTATTTTATTGTATATACGCGTATACTGGTATTTTATTGTATATACGCGTATACTGGTATTTTATTGTATATACGCGTATACTGGTATTTTATTGTATATACGCGTATACTGGTATTTTATTGTATATACGCGTATACTGGTATTTTATTGTATATACGCGTATACTGGTATTTTATTGTATATACGCGTATACTGGTATTTTATTGTATATACACACGTATACTGGTGTTTTATTGTATATACGCGTACACTGGTGTTTTATTGTATATACGCGTACACTGGTGTTTTATTGTATATACGCGTACACTGGGGTATTTTATTGTATATACGCGTACACTGGTATTTTATTGTATATACGCGTACACTGGTATTTTATTGTATATACGCGTACACTGGTATTTTATTGTATATACGCGTACACTGGTATTTTATTGTATATACGCGTACACTGGTATTTTATTGTATATACGCGTACACTGGTATTTTATTGTATATACATGTATACTGGTATTTTATTGTATATACACGTATACTGGTATTTTATTGTATATACACGTATACCGGTAGTTAGCATCATATTTCAGTGTGGCAGGGATGTCTCGCAGTGTGACTGTAGCTGTTGCATACCTCATGTTTAAAGACAAGATTTCCCTTGATGATGCCCTACAATTGGTGAGGCACTATAGGGGTATAGCTAAGTAAGTACAAAATTTCCCTTGTGGAGACCCTACAATTGTGAGGCACTATAGGGGTAGAGCTAAGTAAGTACACAATTTCCCTTGAGACCTTAAAATTGGTGAGGCACTATAGGGGTAGAGCTAAGTAAATACAAACATTCCCTTGAGGAGACCTATAATTGTGAGGCACTATAGGGGTAAAGCTAAGTAAGTACTAAATTTCCCTTGAGGAGACCCTATAATTGGTGAGGCACTATAAAGGTAAAGCTAAGTAAATACAAAATTTCCCTTGAGGAGACCCTACAATTGGTGAGGCACTATAGGGGTAGATCTAAATAAGTACAAAATTTCCCTTGAGAAGACCCTACAATTGGTGAGGCACTATAGGGGTAGAGCTAAATAAGTACAAAATTTCCCTTGAAAAGACCCTACAATTGGTGAGGCACTATAGAGGTAAAGCTAAGTAAGTACTAAATTTCCCTTGAGGTGACCCAACAATTGGTGAGGAAATGGTGACGCACTATAGAGGTAAAGCTAAGTACTAAATTTCCGGACCAGAGGAAATTGTCTTTCACGTACCAGGTTTTCCTTGAGTGGGCCCTACAAGTGATTGGGCAGTATCTGCGTAGTATGCATAAGATTTCCCTTGAGGGGGCCCTACAAATGGTGAGGCAGTATTATGGAAACATTTAATCATTTAATATGTACAAGATTTTATTGGAGGGGCCATACAAATGGTTGAGGCAGTATCAGGGAAATATGATACAGGTGTTCATCTCAATAAACCAAAGGGTCATGTACAACTTCAAGGCCACATTTTCAAGTTCAAGACCCTTTCCAGGGCCATAATTTGCGTCTGCTTCATCTCCAAAATGCTAGTTATGCTTATGGCTCTCTTGTTGACATCAATTGATATTTGATGAGTTATGGCCCTTTTAAAGAGTTTTGAAATAGATTGTCCTACAAACAACCATGTTTGTATCTGATTGACCGACATTGTTTTATATACAACCATGTTTGTATCTGATGGACCAACATTGTTTTATATACAACCATGTTTGTATCTGATGGACCGACATTGTTTTATATACAACCATGTTTGTATCTGATTGACCGGTATTGTTTTATATACAACCATGTTTGTATCTGATTGACCGGCATTGTTTTATATACAACCATGTTTGTATCTGATGGACCGGCATTGTTTTATATACAACCATGTTTGTATCTGATTGACCGGCATTGTTTTATATACAACCATGTTTGTATCTGATTGACCGACATTGTTTTATATACAACCATGTTTGTATCTGATTGACCGGCATTGTTTTATATACAACCATGTTTGTATCTGATTGACCGGCATTGTTTTATATACAACCATGTTTGTATCTGATGGACCGACATTGTTTTATATACAACCATGTTTGTATCTGATTGACCGGCATTGTTTTATATACAACCATGTTTGTATCTGATTGACCGTATTGTTTTATATACAACCATGTTTGTATCTGATGGACCGGTATTGTTTTATATACAACCATGTTTGTATCTGATGGACCGGTATTGTTTTATATACAACCATGTTTGTATCTGATTGACCGGTATTGTTTTATATACAGCCATGTTTGTATCTGATTGACCGGCATTGTTTTATATACAGCCATGTTTGTATCTGATTGGATTGGTTTAGATGTAATACAGACAGCCATGTATGTACTGGATTGGTTTAGATGTAATACATACAGCCATATATGTACTGGATTGGTTTAGATGTAATACAGACAGCAATGTATGTACTGGATTGGTTTAGATGTAATACAAACAGCCATGTATGTACTGGATTGGTTTAGATGTAATACAGACAGCCATGTATATACTGGATTGGTTTAGATGTAATACAGACAGCCATGTATGTACTGGATTGGTTTAGATGTAATACAAACAGCCATGTATGTACTGGATTGGTTTAGATGTAATACAAACAGCCATGTATGTACTGGATTGGTTTAGATGTAATACAGACAGCCATATATGTACTGGATTGGTTTAGATGTAATACAGACAGCAGTGTATGTACTGGATTGGTTTAGATGTAATACAGACAGCCATATATGTACTGGATTGGTTTAGATGTAATACAGACAGAGGTGTATGTATTGGATTGGATTGGATTAAATGTCCAAATGAACAATGCTCTAGTTAATTGTTTTGGTTGCAGACCCAATGCTGGATTCATGAGGCAGCTGGAACTGTTTGAGCAGATGGGAAATTTTATAGACACTAATAATTCTATATACAGACAATATAAACTAGAGGTGATGGCACAGCATGTACAGTCAGGTACTGTTCTATATATATACAATATAATTGTTGAATACCTGTAATAGATAGGCTATTGGCCAGAATGCCTCTAATATATTGTCAGAATATCTCTTCTAGATTGTTGAATACCTATAATAGATAGGCCATTGGCCTCTAATATATTGTCAGAATATCTCTAATAGATTGTTGAATATCTGTAATAGATAGGTTATTGGCCAGAATGCCTCTAATATATTGTCAGAATATCTCTTATAGATTGTTGAATGCCTGTAATAGATAGGCTATTGGCCAGAATGCCTCTAATATATTGTCAGAATATCTCTTATAGATTGTTGAATACCTATAATAGATAGGCCATTGGCCTCTAATATATTGTCAGAATATCTCTAATAGATTGTTGAATATCTGTAATAGATAGGTTATTGGCCAGAATGCCTCTAATATATTGTCAGAATATCTCTTATAGATTGTTGAATGCCTGTAATAGATAGGCTATTGGCCAGAATGCCTCTAATATATTGTCAGAATATCTCTTATAGATTGTTGAATACCTATAATAGATGAATACCTTTATTAGAATATAATACAGAAGCACGGAACTCTTTCAGGAAGCTTAGAGGTAAAGGAGAGTGATCTAGCTGTGGGTGTCGGCAGTGACAAGATGGAGCATTACTATAGGTGTATGAAATGCAGGTAACTATGGAGGACAGCATATCTATCACCCTGTTGTAGCAAACTGCGTGTAATACAGGTTAATTTGAGGTGTGAAAGGCCCGGAGTTCAAGCATTGCTGGAGCCGTTATGATTGTGTCCTTAGTTTATACAAATTTATTTTAGCTCGATTGCGAAACAAGTTCTTACAACTTATATTAATCACTCTCGAGACCTCATTCCTGATGGAATCCATCGCCACGAGGGAGAGAGAGGCAATGTGGAATTTAAATGCCTTGCCTAAGGGCACAATCGTAACGGCTCCAGCGGGGCTCGAACTCCGGACCTTTCGCACCTGAAGTGAACGCCCTACCACTGCGCTATCACGACTTCCACATTTCTTTATAGATCTATATTGTGTTCTTAGGTACTTAAATAATGAACATTCTAATGAAAAGTGAAATTCATCTTCCAACGTGTGACGGTGCAGACATTTTCTATCATTTCTTGGAATTTTATTTGGTGAATGTGGCGCCATCTGTGCTATCACGAATTCCTCTCCAAGTTTGTCTGCTTGGATGGTATATCAGGGGACGTAACTGCTACTGCATCCAGTGCAATGAGACAGCGCTCTGTTAATAATTCTCACGATGTCTTTTTCAGAATATCGTTGTTCAGATGCTCCAGTATTTTACCACACGCAGCTGGCCAAGGCGAAGCTGCTTTTGACTGGCGATGTAAAATTCCAACAAGTAAACGACCAGTCTCTGATAGCGAAATGGAATTAGACACAGTCTGTGAAAGATCGTTATTTATAGAACCTGTCCAATGGATGGCAGATTCAATAAAACAGCTGAATGGAAAGGTAGAAATAAATACTATAAGAAATGCACTTGCTAACTAATACCAATATATTAAATACGGAAAGGAGAAGTACCCAGGGGCCGAAGTCAGGGTCCCTAGGGACTAGTGAAACACCCAGGGGCCGAAGTCAGGGTCCCTAGGGGACTAGTGAAACACCCAGGGGCCAAAGTCAGGGTCCCTAGGGGACAAGTGAAACACCCAGGGGCCGAAGTCAGGATCCCTAGGCGACTAGTGAAACACCCAGGGGCCAAAGTTAGGGGACTAGTGAAACACCCAGGGGCCGAAGTCAGGGTCCCTAGGGGACAAGTGAAACACCCAGGGGCCGAAGTCAGGGTCCCTAGGGGACAAGTGAAACACCCAGGGGCCGAAGTCAGGGTCCCTAGGGGACTAGTCATCCTTCGATTTTGAGGCGCGCAATCGCGCCCGCGCGCCCGAAATCAAGACTAGACACGCGACAGACCGAGCGCCTCGAAACATGCGCGCGCTGTTAGCATTGATGTGGTTAAAATTGTTTCTAAAACGTTGCATATTTCACTGCAACAATGAACTCTCCGATCCGGTTGTCGGCACCTTTGTCGGCACCTTTGTAGTTTCATTTCAAGCGTGGGTGTCTGCGACGATGTGTTTGACTTTGTAGTCCATGTGCGGCTTATGACTCAAAGGCTTTGACAGGTATAGTGATGCGGAATTTTTTTTATCGGCATCCTTTGATACGATGCAATGATTGTCGCATTATATTTTAAGCTGGCATAATACAACCAACTCTCGGAATGATCACACACATTTAATTGTTGTCAATATACATATAGTCAGCTATGGCAGATACTAAAACAAAGGGGCACTCCGTGCAATTAAAAACATTCCTAAATTGGAACGTCGGGTCGCTAATTGGATTTAAAACTGTTAAAGATAAGCATGGCATTGAATATGTGCATGAAGTATGGTGCAAAACCTGCGCTCGACATGCAGACCACATAAAGAAAAGTGATAAACTGCGCGGGAAAGCCACTACGGACGTTGACAAATATGTTGTGGGCACCAACTTCGTATCAAAACATACTGTGAACAGACATCTTACATCGAAAGCCCATGAAATTGGAATAGAAGTGGAGAAAGAAATGGGTGGGGAATTTAGTGATGTGGAGAGGGAGAAAATGGACTCTAACCCTGGTGACTCGTTATTAGCCAGCACTAGTGCATCTGCGACAAACGTAATAAAACAGCCAAAGATTAATATCGCTCTCAAACAGCAGTCACGGGATGCGTATCTTAAGCTATTCAAGACGGCATACCTTCTGGCCGTTGACGGTCAACCATTGACAACATTTGAGACAATGATTAAAGTCCAGAAAGCTAATGGAGTTAATCTTATTCAAGGTGCTGATAATTCTGACTGTGTTAGGGAAATTCTATGTTTCATCGCCAATTCTATTCGGGAAAAGATTGCAGACATTTTGTGCGGGGTTAACGCTTTCACGGTAATGTCAGATGGCTCGCAGGCAAGGAAAACAGGGGCAGAGAAGGAACTTGTTCTTGTTAGAGCGGTGTACGAGGGAAGGCCAACCTATTACGTCCTCGCTTTGCAAGATTTGGACTCATTTGGTGATGCTAATGCTCGGGTGTTAAAAGTTGCCATTGACGATGTATTTCTAAATAGACTTAAGATACCAGCCGATAGGTATAAATTCACCGAAGTTGCTGCTGCAGCCGATGGGGCATCTGTAAATTTTGGCAACAAATCGGGTTTACTAACACGCTTTAAAGAAGATGGAAGGCCGTGGTTAGTCAACATTCACTGTGTTGCACATCGTCTTGAGTTGGCTATTAAAGACTCCATTTTGAAGGAAAAAGACATGGAAAACGTTGAAGAGTTCATGCAATCGTTGTACAAGTTCTTTAAGCAATCTGGAAAGTTCAGCCGCCATTTTAAGGAGGCTGCTCGGGTCCTAGACGTGACGGTGTATAAACTTCCGATATTAACCTCCACTAGGTTTGTGAACCACCACAGGAAAGCAATTAAAAACTTATTGAACAACTGGGTACTTCTCATCCAGGTGTTCGAAGATGGGATCGCGGATCCAGACTACAAAAAAATCAAAGCCAAGCTACAGGGCTTCTTAAACAAGCTGCAGAACTATAAGTTCATTATGGTGTGTTGTTTGTACAGGACGATACTAGATGTGGTGTCAATACTCTCTTTGGTTTTCGAAAAGGACAGTCTACTCGTGTTTGATATTCTACCCGCTGTCGTTAAAATGGAGACAGCGTTGACTGAACTCAAGGAAACACTGACCACTGTTGATGCAATCACAAACAATTCTATGATGAAGTTAACAATGACTCATTCAGAGGAAAGTAGCGTCGTGTCAGTTGAAGTTAAAATGCCAAAACTCGGAACGATGCATCGTAAGGCCCCGAATAGAGAGTTTATACAACAGAAATATGATGGTTTGAAAGGATGTCAATCTGATAACATGGCTAACATAATATTGGACGAAACAGTGAATCTAGCGCACAGAACAATTGAGGCTATTATGACATGCATTGACGCAAGATTCGCGTTGTTCAAGGCTGATGATTCCATATTCCGCCATATGCAATGGGTCGATCTTGCAAATTGGCAATCGTCAAAAGTCGACTTGGAATCGATTACCAAATTGGCAGAACACTATTCAGAAACTCTCAAGTTTGCGGGATTTAACCCCGACGATGATATGTTAAAAACGGAGTGGTGCGATGTGAAAGTAGCCACTAAACAATACTATCCAAAACTGAAAGTGCGCCGCCTATGGCGCAAACTTTTGAAATATCGAAGGCTCCAGTTTCCGAACATTTGTCTGCTCGTAGAAATCGTATTTTCAATTGCTGTCAGTAACAGCGTCGTGGAGTGCGGCTTCAGTCATCTCACTGCAATGTTGTCCGATCGCCGTCTTAGTATGAAACACCAAACGATGGAAAACCTATTGCTTGTACGTGTAAACGATCTAGTGTGGACCGAATCCGACAAAGACGCCATACTCCATAATGCCGTTGGGAAATATCTGCAAAAGTCGCGAAAGCGCAAAATTGAAACAGGATCCGATCTACTACTTAAAAAGCGAAAAATCACTAAAGCCACGCACGATAGTGACAGCAGTGCCAGTGATTCTGACTCTGAACGCGACAGTCACACCGACACGGACAGTTCCGGCTCCGAATCCGATGATTACGGAAGTGCCAGAAGTGGACAATAACTTTGCTTTGGTTCGTTATTAAATAATAAAACGATTCTTGTTTCAGGTAACGATGTATCTTTTATAATATATGCCCTCCTTTGTAATTATAATTAAGTTTTAAGTGGCGCGCGTTCTCACAAACAGCGCTCGCAATCTCCAAACGTGGCGCGCGATCGGCGGTGCGCCTGGGTTTTCCATAATCGAAG